>JAVYIG010004664.1:0-155520 GCA_035222895.1 Strongylocentrotus droebachiensis
ATACCTGAAAGACAATTTCCCTCACTGAATGTTGATAATGATCGATGTTTCTATAATATTACTTTCCCTTTCTTTTCAGGGATATTTTTTTTCATTTTCTTTCTTCTTAATTTAGAATGATACTGATCTAGAAGTTGAAAGGCCATAATAAAGGCCATAGGTATTTCTATTTCTCTTGGATTGTCTTGACTTAAGAGGTGGTCTGACTGTAGTTACCTTTGATTATTTACCAGCTTTGTTTAGCTAATGGAACTTTTGTTACCTCTAAAGACAAAATGTACATTTTGTATGTTAAACGTGTCTTAGTGGCCACCTCTTCATGATGATGAAGGCTACCTGCATGTCTACATCTATGTTGTCTCCCTCAAGAAAGACCTCTGTGTTGTAGACCAGTCTATAGAACCAGCTAGTCTACAGTGGCCACCTTTTTCTGTGTCTCTTGGATATAAAGCGAGGGCCGTTTTGAATATATGATGGGATTTGTGTGTCCAGACACTTTGGCTCTAATTCACAAATAAAGGAGGTTTGTCGACAAACCTAGGTTTATGTGCGTCAAATGACGCATTTTGACGCGTTTTTGTCAAAACCTGGTTTTGTAAAAAGGCGTCAAAACGCGTCATGTGACGCACATAAAACCTAGGTTTGTCAACAAAACCTCCTTTGTGAATTTGGGCCTTAACAACTGCTTTTGCCTTTGGATTTAACCTCAATATGTATGCATCAAATAGCACTATAAATATTTATCCCTCAAAATATTGTCTAACATAACTCTTAAAAGATATATGACATATTGCATTTAAACTTCTTCAAATTACTGTTTGAAATAACTGTCCTGATACACAACCTGTCCAGACACACAATGTCTGGTACTCTGGTATGTACTTTTAACTCTCTACCAGCGTTGGTCATCCAATGGAACAAACTGGACTGCCACAGTAGTGACTTTTCTCACACGTACAGTGTGTTTTGGGGTTTTGTTTTGTCCATATCTGTAGTAATTAGATTTAGAGTCTAGAGCATTAATACATCTCCTTACTTTCACAGGCTCTCTTTTCTGAAGGACCTGAGTATGCATGTGGAAGGTCATGTTGCTTGGCATCCTTCAAGAGCAAACATCTGTCCTTCTCTCCTACGCCGACAGGTAATTGGATATCCATTCTTCATTCAAGCCTCGGTATAGTTAAATTCTGTTGGAATGTAGCATAGTAAACAATCATTCCTGTATGGCATTGATGTGGTATGGATGAGATATCTCAGTTCACAAAATGACTGTGTGTCCCAAAGCAGATCCTTTTTTTTTAGGGCAAGGTATTATTCTTATATAGGTAGGCCTAGATGTATAAGCATTTATTATTACAGTTTGCATGTGGGCCTGGCATATAATTTCAATGTTTATGGAAGATATACATGTATATTCTTTGTAATTACTGAAATGAATTTGAATCTGAGTTTGGAAACTGAAAGCAATAGGACTATTGACTATAAGGACTGTACAGAGACTGAGAATTCCTTCTTTTGCTTGAAAAATTCAGTTGCCCCATCTTCTCTGAAGAGGGCTAATGTGTTATTTGTTTTGGTTCCTTAGTGTGGAGCAAGTGGTAGGATCATTGACCAACGTCTATCAACAGCTTCATCTTGACACTGCAGCATTCTTCAAGGGTCAACTACTGGTTGCTATAACAACAATCATGCTAGATTGCAATCAACTGGTGAGTTAGAATAGATGTCCAACATAAATGAGTACACTCCTCACGAAACCACCAAAAGAATTGAAATTTTAATGTAACTTTGTACAAAGTTTGATATAATAAAACACAAGCCTAAAAGCAATATCTTCAGCATTCCATGATACATTTATAGACCGTACAACATATTTATTCCATGAAAACAGTGTAGCACACTTGGGAGTTACAATCAAGTATTTCATTTTCTTTTTCGAAAGGGTGTATGTACTCAATTTTATTGTATACTGTATATCAGTTTACCTGCAGTAGCGAATTATTCCTTGGCTTGATTAGATTGTGTCCAGTTGGTACTACAATAAATGTGACTATTTTATTAATTTTCCAAAAGAGGTTAAACAAAATTACTAATATGGATATATATTATGGAAACAGATGAAATTGTACATGAAATATCTTCCGCTTTTTGTATGTTTAATTTTTTTACGAAGATATAGACTGCATTGAAGAATTAATATGATAATTATTTAGTTCATTTATAGTCTTTATACCCTTATATTTAAAAGAGTATGCAAACAAAACTGAAGCAGATACAATGTAAACGTAACTCAGCGAAATTGCAGTAAGTCTATGTTGGTAAAGGTTTACAACAAAGAAAATATGAATATTTATAATTCCTTACATGTCGTTTTGGTATGATGTAGGTTGTGTATTAATGTCTTGATCAATCTTTCATCTTTTATTAGGAGGAACATCCAAGAAATTTCCTTCAATTTGTTGATATTCTCCTGGATGTTGTGTCTAAGGTTAATGGTAGCAAGGATCGGGTTCTGCGTGGCAACGCCTGCGAGTGCCTTAAGGAGATCGAAACAATTCATCCGGTAAGTACAAAGGAGTACATAGATTATATTCCAATCAATGAAACTCTGGATGGGGTGTCAAGTGAATATCTAACCTATGGGATGGATTGTTAGAAGAGTATTCATCAATATTGTGTGTATGTTTGATGCCTGTATCCTGAGTATTTAGTCTTTCTGATTGTTAGGTATGTTTTAGAATGTTTTGATAAAAATATGGCTGAAAGACAATGGAAAAGGGTGTGATGTATCAAATTACCCTTTTGTTTAAAAATAGGTAAAAGTGGGAAAGTCCCGTATATGGTTGTTTTTGTCCTAAATGATGTTCTCCACTCAAATGCCGGAATTCACTTTCTCTATCCTCAGTTTGACTTCATGTCACTGGAAAGCATTCCTTGATATAAAAAATACTTTATACTTAACTCCTTTGACTACTAAGTTTCTAATTCCAGTAGGTTTTAATACAAGGACCACAAAGTTCTCACAGGCAATTGGTTAACACATCTTTTTATACCAGAATATTTTTTTATTTTTTTGGTGCTGATATTTCAATTGTTTATTGATGATCCAATATGGAGGACAACTTTGTGTCAAATAACGATCATAATAATAGCTACTTTTATATTGTGCATGTATCTGTCCCAGGGGAAGCTGAAGGCAAAGTGCAAAGTGATATAATTACCCTGGCTATAGCCCAGGTGCCCTAAGGTGCTTCAATGATTCAATGAATAAATTCCAACCAGGTACACATTTACTATATTCATTGGTGGATAGTGGCAAATGTAGATTAATGTCTTATAGGATATAGGGACTCATTTGTGAACCATGTAATCTACAGTCCAGTGATATATCCACTAGGCCACGACACCTCAAATGTCTTATTACCAGCCCGCAAATTGAGGAGAATGATACGTTTCTCATTTTGTGGTACTGTTGACAACTCTAAGGGGCGTTTTAAAACATTTCTTTTCAAAATACTTTCCAATGTTAACGAGAGGAAGTATGTTGAGCATATCTCACTCTTCTTATGTTACTATATCCACCTTTCCTTCTTACTCTTTCTTACAGCTCATAGAGACATCTTGTGATATGCGCTATATAAGTACGGTATATTATTATTATTATTATTTTCTTCTTTCATCATTTTTGTGACAGGGTCTACTCTCCAGGAAAGTGGATCATTTCTATGCTATGTGCCAGCTTGAGAATTCATGCATCTGTCAAAGCTACATGGTAAGAGTCTTTAGATTTCGTTTGAATTAAACACCTTAAAAATGTGAGACGTCTTCTTTGAATATAACAGAGAGTGAATTTGTTGAAAATGCAATAAATGAAATTTAGAAAACCCTGAATGATTGTGAAATAGAACAAGAATAAACTGCAAGAAGACAATGGTGGTTTAAATCTCATGAACTTTTTGTTTGTCCAGAGCTGTAGACTCGAGTTATGACCTGTTTTTGTAGTGATAAAAAGAGCTCTGCATTTATATGGATGACTTCATAAATGGGTTTAAAAAAGGGATGATAACAAATACTGCAAAAGAAACAGAATAACAGACTTTATTGTGTATTTGGAGCCAGAAGGGCATTAACTCCTTTATTTCAAGATAATGCCCTTCTGTCTCTGAACAGATGATATGTAGTCTTCTATGTTATTTTTTTAAACTTACTGACTAAATGAGCTTTATTTCTTTAATAAAATAGCAACTAAACAATCTTTATTTCCTAAAATCCCTTTATTTTCCTTGCAGACACTGTTTGGGATGGTACTAAAGAATGGCCTTGAACAGCTTCTAGAAGATCCTAACAGGTAAAACAGCAACTATGCTAATAATAATAATAATAATAGGCATTTCTATAGGGCCGTCTATCTAGATAATTCTATTCCGAGGCGCATTTATTATTACCCCGGCTTATACAGCGCTCCAGCATTTCAAGGAATTAATTCCTGCCAGGTACCCATTTACATCACCTGGGTTGAGTGTGGCAAATGTAGATCAATGTCTTGCCAAAGGACATTAGTGCCGCGGCGGGACTCGAACCGCGGACCTTGCGATCGACTGTCCGGCGACATATCCACTCGACCACGGCACCTCTAACTTTTCTTTTCATTTTTTAAAGTTTGGAATCTTTTTCAACGTTTTAAGTGCTCTGATTGCATCATTCAGTAAATGGTCAACTATAAGGTATCAGAAAACCTTCTTTCATGACTAATACCCCTGGATAATTACACCTAGGCAAATAGCCAATAGATATATTCCTCCCTAAGACAATTACAACTCATATAATAGCTCCCCAGACAACTATTCCCTTTAAAAAAAATTACCCCAAATATCCTGAAACTACTACCTAGGGGGTAATTTGGTAACAGGGCAGTACTTAAATGGGTAATTGTCTGAGTGTGTAAATGCATCAAAGGGGACGTCAAAGAAAAAGATGGCGAGGCGAGCTGCAAAAGTACTAGGGGAGACAAATTGGCACCAACAGGCGCTGAACAGAGGCATTTGGAGACGTCATGCTGAGACCTTAAACCAGCAGTGTATTGAAAAGGGCTGAAAAAGTAAAAAAGTAAAGTAAAGTAAATGCATTGAGGCCCTAACAGGTAATTGTTGTTGTTATTGTTGTTTTTGTTGGGGGAGTGGGGGGGGGGGGGGGGGGTTGGGAGGGGGACAATTGTTCAGAAGGAATATATATACATAATACTTTCAATTTAACACTCTATATATAAACACAAATACAGACAACAAATGAAAACCTTAGAGAGGAGAAGATAGATCAATAGATAGATAGATACATGTAGAGAGAGAGATAGATAGAGTGAGAGACAGAGAGGAAATTAACAAGTAAAGAGAATGTTTACTGCACTAATTAAAAAACACATGCTGCAGCATTGGATAGTCACCTGCATCTTCAAGAGGAAAAAGAACATACTTGTCTACTTATATACTCCTGCTTTCTGTGTGATATAGTGAATATAACTAAAGTGTGGTTGAGATATGTATATTTTTTCCTTTCTCCAGCTTGAATGCCAATGATCTGAGTGATTTACTGAGTAGAAGGAAAGAGCCCTTGAAGGTAGGATAACAAAAGATACAAACAAGTTTACAAAAGCATTTTATCTTGGGTTTTCTTCTGGTAAAATATCATATACGTCATGGACGATATGTGTTTATTTGATACATTTTGGGACCACTTTTGACATACCCAGATAACCTGTGAAATGATCCACAGGCATAAATATATTATTATTAATTTGAAGATTACCGGTAGTAAAGATTGTATTTGTAGAGGAACACTAGTTTGTGCCGGATGGAGTTTATTGTGGACATATTTGAAGAAATACTTCACTAAATCATTAAGTATTGGAGTAATATTACATGAATAATACATAGTATGGTAAATGATTACTAAAACTGTTTGTCATTCATTACCCTTTGTTAATGCATTTAATGGTAATTTGTTGAATGAAATTACAGTTATAGATTATACAGGTAAATATGTTAAAGCATAGTTACATGTTTTATATAAGTTAAACATAGTTATATATTTATAGTGTAACTTTTTGTGTAAGCTCTCTTTAATCTTTATTTATTATCCTCTTTCATCACTAGCCATTGAACTTGCCTGACAACTTCAACATCAAGATGTTTCAACTCAAGGAGGTAAATCTTTTGATTACCTTACTCTCATCTCAATCTCTAAAGAAAACTAAACCCTTTTTGATGAAATGCAAATAAGAGCTCAAACATGTTGAGGAACAAGTACATTGGTATTCCTAAGACCACATACTACAGATGATTGTTTTATTAATCCTTTGTCAGATATTTCAAATATCTGTGAACTGTTTTTTTGCAAGGAAACACCAGTATCTGAAACTTAAGTCTAAAAGTGATCTTATTTTACTAACGTACGGTATTGTGACTATCGGCATCATAATATTGTTGTCATGTCTGTTGTAAAGAACACAAGCATACTGTCACTGAAATAATGAAATATTGAAATTATTTCAATTGAAAATGAAAGTTCAGCCTGTTTTTTTTCTTCTTCAACCATGAAGAAAATCACCACACCACCTGGGCAGCTCCCGATGCATCTGGACACTCGTGAACTGAAGAGGGCGCTCACCTATCTTGTTGATCACCTTCCCATCATGACTCAATCATCTGTTATGCAGGCGTCTCTTCTTGTAGGACAGTGTCTCACTCACAGTCCAAGTATCAATCCATTGGTTAGTGCCTCTGTATGTGATTGCCAATTTCATATAACAAGATGGATATAAATGTGTTGTCTTTGTCTGTCTTATGGATAATTGTGTTGAAAGAGTGTCATGGGGGAGATGAATGAACTTTAGCAATATATTACTATCAAGAAAGTTATTAAATGTGTTGTTAGCATCATAGGTGTGAAAATAAAGTACATAATAATAATTATAATAATAATAATAATAATAATCTAATAGTCCACTCCAAATTTTATTAAACCGAAACAGGAATTCTTTTTGCCCAATTGATCGTGAGCCCGGCAGCCACTGAGCAGCGCAAGATCGACGTTGCTCTATCCTTTATTGTTGATCGCCAAACATGTATTACACTTTTGATAAATATGTAAAAGATTTATGAAGTCTCTAAAAATATGTTGTGAATACTGAAAGTGATATAAATTTCTATCATTCTTAAAAAAAAAGTAAAATTAGCCTTTATATTTGTTCTCATGAACATCAGTCTTCTTTAGAATATTCAAGGACATTTGAGATTGAGTGAGTGAGCGAGCTCTGAATTGGAAAAAAAAACTTAGATCAGCCATCTTGCTAGTCTTTACTTACTCCTTTACCTATTCCTATAATAAATGAGCTATGTGTAAAATAAAGTGAGCAGAACTGAACATATGTTTGTTGTATTCTTTGAGAGGGCCTTCGGTCCTGAAATGCACAATAAAAGAACGAACTATTATTATTATTATTATTAATTCAAATTGTGACTCCAAATACTTGCTTAACATTTTTATCCTCCAGATTTTCAAGGGTCATGTATCCAACTGGGCATCATCAGCTGACATGGTTCTCTTTCATCTTGTTCTTCTGCTCAAGGTATCAATGTATTACATTAAATGGCCACGTCTAGAAGTAGAAAGAGTCACTTAAATTATTTCTTGCTGACCCATTCATCGTTTGATTGTATTTTAGGGGAAATGTGGACTTATCCAGGCAATAACGATGTATGAATTAATGTGCAGTAAAATACAAATGCTTCCTTAAGATGTTATCCACCACACAAAATGAAACATAAAAAAGTGCCCGAACATTACATATTGAAGCTTCTTTACTCACAATGGATGGTATTCTTCCCATCAAATTCAAATGTATAACATTTCTTTTAACCATTTGAATTTTTTAAATGTTATTATTGTTAATACCAACTTTTTTTGTATGTTTTTCAATTCATGCTGCATATTTGTACTATATGTTTGTTTACATCACTTAGGCTCAATTTCCTACCGAGTTATTGAATGGAGATGAGGAATGTGTAGTACTCAGCAAGCTGCTGACGTGTGCCAACCATCCTGCTCTTACCCCTGGTCATCGTCTCCTTGCTTTCCAATGGTTACAGCACTTCCCTGAAAGAGAGGTATACAAACTTGGGAGAAGGTTTAGGGATGGCTCTTTTGTCAAGTGATGTAGATGTTTGTTAAAGATTCTATATATTTTCAGGGCTTTTTTCCTTTTTAGGTAGATAGCATATTTTAAATTGTCACATGAAATAGGATCTTCCAATATGTTCCTTTATTTGTAATGTTGTACAAACTGGTTTAGCAATGATGCAACACTATTCAACAATAATATGTGATTGTTTTTCAATCTACAGTGGTTTTGTTTGGATTTTGTTTAAGTTTATTTCTTTATGTTTACCTTGGTGATATCAATAATTTCAATGCTCACATTATTGTCGCTCCTTTCAGTTCAGTTTAACCTGTTACCATCATATCTCCTGTGGGTCTCACTCTCTAATATCTGTTTATCTTACCCCTTTTCAGCCAATCTTTCCTCATTGGAAGCCTCACCTCCCTGGATGTCTCTTCACTGAACACTACACAAACTTCTTTCCTTCAATGTTTGATGGTCTAGATACATCCCTTGTGAAACTCAATCTACTCAGCCAGTGCTATGTACCATCAACTATACATGGTAAGCCGTTTCAGCTTCCTGTATAGATAGTACATTACAATGTATGTTACCATCCTGAATATGTGTAATACATAATGGTCTGTTTGGAGCCAGAAGAACAGAGAGTTAACACCCACCTAGCTATGAAAAGATGAATGTACTATGTAAATCATAGCTTTTGTTACATTGTTCATATCTGCAAATAAATGTACATGTCTATTTATAAATTAATCTTGATATATTTGTACACACTGAAGGCTCCCCCTGTTGAAATCTTGCGTCACTGCCTTCAACAAAAAATTGTGATGTTCCATCTTTATTAATAACTAATAATAATGATAATAGCCACATTTATATAATGCACGTATACACCCCTGAATACATTGCATACATTAAATGGAAGCCAATTCAGGATACCATAAATATGTACCGGTACTGTAACATATATCTATGATAAGCTCATTTGAATCTTGAGAAATAGAATAAATATCACCACCTTTTATTTTGTAATCACTGGAAATATTATTTAAGTTTGATGATATTTTTACCCATATGTCACATGTAAATGTTTGTATTTCTTAATTTGATCATTAGATACCTCATCTGCTACTCTGATGGGTTGCGTTGATCTTCTGGGGAAGTCCCTAGAGTATGGCATTGTGGGTAGACCAGCCACTTCCTGGTACCGCCTACTCTTCAGCATGCTACAGAGGCATTATGGGACCGTCTTGAGGGAAGAAATCATGAAGTAAGTGAATCGCTTCTACTGCAACATTTACATGAATAATCAATTACTGGCAACCAGGCTTGCTTATAAATCAAGAGAACATCACTTTAAAAGATTACTGGCAACTTTCAAATAGACAAGATCAAGCTCCTTTTGATTTAATTTTATTTGAATAGATGATTGATTTTATCTGAAGTGATGATTAATTTCACATGAGCTGAACAAATAAAAAAGCACCCCCCCCCCCAAAAAAAAAAAAATCAAATATATGTTTCTAAAGATTCTGCAAACCCAAATCTATATTTTTGATCCATCTCAATTACAATTATATCTCATTATCATATCTGGCTGTTATTTTTGTAATGTGTTCTGTATAAATTTCTTGAGCACCCTTTTGGGCGATAAAGTTATAGATATTCATTTTGTCTCCTACAGTGCAGTGGTTAAGGTGACTGTGAAGAACCCCAAGTATACGCCACACACAGTGAATTTCATTGAGAGTATGCAGAAAGTCACATCTGATAAGTAAGCTTATATTGTTATTGATTTGTTGAAAGTGTTGGAGTTTGAAAGCAAGGAAAGACAAAGACAACCAGGAAACTGAAAGACAGAGAGATAGTAGACAAACAGTTGGACAGTCAAAGAAGAAAATGAAGGAAAACGTGAAAAACTAAATGATTGGGGGAGGGGCAGTGAGAGATAAGGAGAGAGTGCTGAGTTTGGGGAGAGCCTGGAAGAGATGCACACAGAGAGATTTTAGAATGATATACATTAAGGGCAACATTTTGTAATATGCCATTAAGATTTATATTTCCTGAATTCATGTTTTCAATATGTGGAATACCATTTACATGATGATTCCAATTACATTGTATTCCTCATATGTTGTTGCACTCCCAGGAGTTTCACGGTGCTTCTGCTAGAGACACTCCTCCAGCATGTTGTGACGTCAGATATTCACAACAAAGAGGCTGATTTAGAAGACTATCTTCTCATCCTACAGAGGGCAGCACAAGAAACAGAGATATCCCCAAAGGTATGCAAACCTGCTCTTGTGACCACCTGTATAGAAAGACCACATTTTTTTATTCCTTGAATATGAATTTTCATCAAAACCTGTCCTGAAGGAACCTGTACATGAAGAGCACCTCCCTATAAAGACTACTTTTCATGTTTACCTTTAGCGTTCTTTATATACAGGTTTTGGCAGTCTTTATATACAGGTTTCACTGTATCAGATATATTATTTATTGTCTATTCATTCTCAATATCATTGCAACTTGCTTTATTGTACATCCAAGTGATATTGCCATGCAGAACCTAAGCATTTATATTTCACATAACAATTCCTTGTATTTGTATAACTACAGTGAAACCTGTTTACAAAGAAAGCATATTTGTTTACCCTTGAATTATGAGTCGCTTGAAATCTGTACATAAAAACCGACTTGTGAGACCTACTTTCTCCTTTGAGCATTCTTTATATTAATGAACTCATATCTGTAATTTATTGGTATGGCATTTATTTAGTCATTTTAATGCTTACCGGTATGTAATGTTAATGTATTTTGCAAAGTCAAAGTTGAAAAACTCTGGTATCGTTAACAGGGAAGTCCTAACATACATTCAGCAGGATCTATTTGTCAGGACCATGAAGCATTCAAACACTTAATTTTCGTGGTCCAATGAAGGAAGGTCTTCCCCCTCACCAAGAAGGGTCAGAGGGTACTGATTAGGAACTCCTCTGACAATGATTGTCTCGATTAGTTTTTCATTTCCTCCTTATCAATCCTTTTTTGTTGTTGTTGGTCTAGCCTATCTTGGACTATCTACAGATGTTATTGCTTAGAACCTCATTGATGCAGGATGGATCCTGGTTTCTAGGCAACAAGATTCTCTCTGTATGTCATCAGTTACTCCAGGTCCATAGCAAGGCAGGCATTTACTCTGGTAAAGACAATCAAATCTTATTAAGTCTTTGAGGATAACATTATTTAGGCAGTGGGAGGATGATGCATTTCATTTGTATATAATCAAGATATTGTCATTTTTTTCATACTTTCATAATCCTATTGCCTTGAAACTGATAATTGAATAGAGAAATTTAATTCTGGTATTAATATTGTTAAGCGCAGTAGAGTATATCTAGTTGCGCTTTATAAATTGACCTATTATTATTATTATAATTGTTTATCAAATTTAAATAAATGCCATCTGTTAGATGGATACTCTATAGGTGTAGACTTATACAGAAGTATCTTCTTATGCATTCATGTACAAATTAAGTATCAAACCAGTAAGAATGGTGAAAATAAAACAGAGTTTCTCAAATGGAAGGTTTCCACAAATCTCCTGCATTAGGAAATTTTGAGAATCTTTTATCTACCGTTAGTGTAATAAGGGAGTTTACAGATAGCACATGGTACAAATGACCCCAAATATCCACAGATCTTTTACACATGGAGAAGTTCCACTTTGAGCATCTTAGAATAATAACTGCCAAAGTCCTAGATGTGCTTCATGAATACCTTTTGTTTGACCTCTTGAAAAGAATACTTCCACCTGCGTATCATAGAATGTACCGTTGGTGCATAAATGAATAATGTTACATAACTTTCATGAGCGCATATCCAGTATTCATCTCTGTGGGTTTTACCATTTTGGTACAAATGACCTTTATCTGCCCATGCGCAGATTGTATCTGTAAACTCCCTTATTGCAGAAGTATGTCTGTATTTTTTTCTTCTTCAGATATGGGTGATACCCTGTACACTCTCTTCACTGGGCATCAGGATATAGAGATCAGGGATAGGGCTTGCCTCTACTATGCCCTACTCACCAATCTCTCTAGTGAAAAGGTAAACTTGGCTTTGAATGACCTGGGGGTGTTTCACAAAACTTGTCATCAGTGACAAATGACAGTTTTTGTTACAAGATACTGAAATCCTTGCTTCTGATTGGTTATCAGCAGATTTGTCACTGATTTTTGTCATCTGTCATTGAAAAAAGGCTTTGTGAAACGGGTCCCTGTTCTCATTGATTCTCTTGCAACCTTGGGTGCAGTGTCTTTAAAGTAATCTAATTGAAAATGATGCCCCCCCCCCCCCCGTATTGTGAACAAACAAACAGCAATTCAGGCAAACGTAGGTCAAATGTGAACATATTAAAGATAGATTATTAAGGTCTTGCTGTAAAGTGGTTAAAGATGAAATATCATCAGATGTATTTATTGTGAATATCTTGTTATTGGCTATAATTAAAGAAGCTCTACAAACATTTGCATTTTATAAGCTGTATTTCTAGCTGGTATTTAATACATAATCAGTGTAATTTTCCATGTGTTTATTGTGAGTTTTCCATATATTTAAATTGTTAAAAGAAGAGAGAAATCTTAGTTGTTTGTACGAGTAGAGAAGAATCTTAACATTTGAGGCCAAAAGCTTAAAGTTATGCCACCAGCCATGATTAATACGTGTATTTCATAACAGATAAGCCAGATTTTGTCATCGGTTGGTTCCACTGAGGATTCTCAGAATCTGACAAAGCTTGTGACAGGAAGTGCTAGCATAAAGCCAGCAGGAGCAGTGGAAACATTAGAGCACTCAGTCCTCAAATTGACTAGGTAAGAAGTACGTCCCTTCCTCTTCCCCCTCCTTAATCCCTTCCTTATCCTCCTCCTCAATACCTTCCTTATTGGATCAGGCAACTGTCAAATGGACTCGGTAAGAACTATCCCCTCCTTCCCCTCCCCATAAAAAAAGAAGAAGACTGTAAGTAAATGGTGATTGTTATCATCCAACAGTTCCGGTACCGTAATTAACGGTGTATAAACCGCACCTTTTTGCCGCCGAAAAAAATTCAAAGTCGGGGGTGCGGTTTATACACGATACACCAAAAAAAAAAAGATTTTTTTTTTTTTTTTTTTTTTTTTTTTTTTGTCCCGATTTATGCCCCTCCACCTGGCTTGGCAATGTCTCCCAGCTCAGTAATCGGTGTGTTGACTCACCACTCGGAAACTAAAACAACACTCAAATTTGTCTGTCATCTTGGTTTGAAAGTAATCTTTCTGATAGATCTCAATATGTAGTTCATAATAATAATTCCTCCAATTTTTCTTCTATTACATGGCGTACCACAAGGTTCAATCCTAGGTCCTCTACTGTTTTTTAATTTCCATTAACACGGACCCGGCAAAAAAAAGTCGGCAAAAAAAAAAAAAAATGATTTTTTTTTTTTTTTTTTTTTAAGGGCGAAAAAGAGGGGTGCGGTTAATACACGAGGGCGGTTAATACAACGTTAATTACGGTATATGCAATGTTTTGATTTGATGAAAAACTTCTAGATTTTTTTTTTTTTTAAATTTTAGAGGAATGTCAGAAAAGTCGAATAGATGTTTTAATTCAAGATATGACTAATCAAAGATTCTGTAAATAAAAGAATTGCCTTTTTACACAAGCACTACATGTAGCTGGTGTGAATCAGTCACTGAAGATGTAACTTTCACACAAACACGTATCTCAGATAGTTATTGCGATGCTCAGGATCATTAAAAGTTTGTTGTCTTTCCATTGTTTTCTTCCTCAGAATCAGAAAGCGAACATCATCACATCGCATCAGTAGAGACGGTTCTTCCTCCGTCGCCAAATACTATGAAGCTCTACAATCACTTGCATCAGAGAGCACCATCTACATTGAGTACTACCTTCACTTTGATGTAACATGATTTCTTCTTTATTCATTACAGTAAGATGTATAATGCATAATATGGGACTGTTGCATTTCCATTTAAAAAAAGTATTTCTCCTGAGTTTCAATCCATCTTTCATAACTAGCATTAAATGAACACTGCAATCAAAATATAGGAATGATTGCAATTACATGCAGGGATGGAATTTTTACACTTGGATATGCTTCTGAACAAGCTAAATGTTGAAAATAACAAATTTACTTCGATAGACTCTCACTCAAAGATTTTTCAGGTAGTTTAGTTGAAAAGGTGTTATCATAAAATACAGTTTTTTAATTTTACTTTTTTCTCTTGTTTAGGAATCTTTCTTGGAGAATATTCCTGATGCCATGAGACACTTGTATGCAGTCATTCTTCATATTGATACACCCTCTGCATATCATTCAATAGCAGGTAATGAAACTTAACACCAATATTTCTATAGAAGTTTGATAGGAAAATGATTTAGCTTGGTACAATAGTTAAGCTAAAGCAGGTTTGCGTAAACAGTTATGAAAATAAATCATTTCATTGCTCCAAACAAATTTAAATCTTCGGTAAATCATATGCTGATTATCTGTCTTGTTATAACAGGAATAGAAAGGTGTAAACCTATTTAGAACTGGATATCACATTGCTTTTTCATCAAGGAAAAAATGAAATAAAGTATTCAAAGGTTTCAGTGTCTCCTGAATTCTTGTAGGGTTCATACAAGGATGACCCAGGGTTAGTAACCACGACAGGGCGTACTGTTTATATTTTTATTTATATTTATTAATTTAAAAAAAAATCATACTTGTCTTTTATTCATATTCATGCTGTATTCCTCCAGATATTACAGTTGCATCACTCTCAATAGAGAACTCGTCTGAACCCAGAGATGGCTGCCAGATGGTCACAATAGCTCTAAATCCCAAAGAACCTCTACCAACATCTTTACCTTTAAGGTAAGCATCCATCAATGGTTTCTACAGGAAACACCATGTTGTTCAGTGACGGGTCAAGTGGGATGACCATAAGGATGTATGATGTCTCTTATTTCATTGCAATATTTATTCTCACTCTCCACAGGGCCTCTTCAATCATGTTTATGCCACTAGCTAAACTTGAGTGTATTATGCCTAAATGAAGATGCCTGAATTGAATGATGGCAGCTCAGAAATTATAGTGGCATGGGTTTGAATAATAGTAGACTCAATATCCATACTAATTAAATATTCTTCATGTACAACAATGAAATGGGCCATTTTCATAATCTAGTTAGAATTCGATGCACACGTCTCTTTCAAGTTCCTTGTTACAAATGATTTTATTCACCTGCTGCAATTAAATAGGTAGAATGCAAATTGCATACATTACGCTTTGTTAGGTAGGGCAATCCATACTGTTTGTCTGACCTAACAATAACTGATGAATGCAGTTTGCATTGCATTCTGATTATTTATAATAATATGCGACAGGTGAATGTTATAGCTTGTCACTTGATAAAGGTGTATGACTTTGACTCCATTTTGAATGTTTTATTCTCATTGATTGCCCTGTTATCTTCTAGTGCAATGTTCAGTAGCAGTGATGGGCATACCTGTGTATGCCAGCTGGAACCGGTTGAGGTGACCTTTGATGACCTCTTCATCCCCATTCCCATCATGCCATCTTTACATCCTGTTCTCTTCAAGGAGTTATGGGACAGCATCAAGAGGGACGAGCAGACAAGGTTAGATTAACTCTTTCTTGCCACTCTTTATTTAGCTTTTGGATAACAGAGTGAATTAGTTGACTTTGTTCATATTTACAGTGTCTATGAACATATACATGAAACAAATTGGAATTTGAGGGATTTACTTACTGATAAACAAACAGTTGATTAATAAAGTCATATACTAAGGCATTTATGTGCTTTGTACATATTGATAATCAGAGATAATCTGAATGCCCAGATTTATTATCATGATAGAAAACAATAGAGGTATCACTCTTTTCTACTCTCCTGAGGGACCACAGATTGTGTTACTTCTTGTCAAAACACATATTTACCAAAACGAACTGTTGGTTGTTTAAATTTCATTTGAATAGACAAGAATCTATGAGTGCTGAATCGATCTGTACCGTAGCTCTAGGATCACAGACTATACGCAGGATAGTGGAGGCTGAATTAGCTGACTATATTGTGCTGTCAGATGAAGTACAAGGTAAGTAATTAAAATGGGAGCAGGGGGGTGTTTCATAAAGCTGTTAGTAAAGTTACGCATGACTTTAGGAACGACTTGAATATGAAGTGCCAGATAGGATGCCCAAAGTTTTTCCTGATATTTTCACAAAGAGTGACTATATTTTTAATAACCTCAATTAAATTATGGAAAAAAAAGTACTTTGTATTAACATTATTTGTTATAATAATAATGTTAATCTACATCTGCACAGTTCAACTTTAGTTGATGCAGTTAAAAAATGATAGAGCGTCCCATTTGGCTTTTCATATATAA
The DNA here is from genome assembly GCA_035222895.1 of Strongylocentrotus droebachiensis. Taxonomy (NCBI): domain Eukaryota; kingdom Metazoa; phylum Echinodermata; class Echinoidea; order Camarodonta; family Strongylocentrotidae; genus Strongylocentrotus; species Strongylocentrotus droebachiensis. The sequence continues at coordinate 16,635 of JAVYIG010004664.1, forward strand.
GTCGTTCGTAAAGTCATGCGTAACTTTACGAACGGCTTTGTGAAAAAAAACCTAGTACTGTATATTCTCTAATGATGGAAAGCCAAGAAAGCAATTATTAGACAATAAGATTGAAAGTTGAGAAAAAGAAGGGGGAAGGAATTTTACTCTGTGATAGTGGGTTTGATGGACACAGCATAATAGCATATTGGTTAGCAAATATAATCTTCAGTTTTGATTTTTCATGTCAACTCCTACTATGACATTAAAATCACAATTATATTGCTTGCATCATATGTAATATCATGTAACTGTACTTTAAAGATCGGTCCGATTTTGGGGATTATGTGAATTCTTTCTTTCATATAATTGATGACTTTGCCAATCTTCCAATATTTTTATCTTTTTTTAATATTTCACTTTTCACCTTCTTCCTTCCACAGATGGACAAAGCATAAATCTCGCCATGCTGCTGCCTCCTAAATGGAATCTGTTGCTACGGTTACAGCTGCAGGAAAGCATCACTGTGGTATCCATGGTGACAGATAACTGGAAGATGCTGCCTCTAGTCAATCAGTACTTACTCAGTCTAGAAGATCACTGACATGGAGGAGGAGGAGGAGGAGGAAGACAAAGGGAAAGAGAGAGAGAGAGAGGCTGGGAATGAAAAGTCATTTGAGTGATTTGTTTCATCTGATTGTTAAAAAAAAGCAATTCCACTCTTGTAGGTAAGCAAGCAACGGGACCTTTGGTTTTAAAGCCCCTCTGCACTAGTTTGGCCAGGAGGGATTAGACCTCCCTGCGTGGTCACTGGCAGGTGGTTATCTCATCAAATCAGCTCTCAATCAATATAAGAAAAAGGGGACCATGGGGGATCATCAGGTACCGCTTAGGCATTGTTGGCTGTATAGAGGGCGCAAGTGGCTACAAGTAGTGCAGTCCCGCTTTAAATCATACCTGAAGGACTTGGTTATGAGGATTGATGCCTCACCAAAGGACATCAGCACATTGACTTCTTATATGCTGTCTACAGATTTGTAATTCTTTGGGCACTCATGCCACAATCATTGGAATATCATGTTAGGATTAAATGTAGGATTAAATGTAGTAGTTACAGATTTGTTGTTGAAATCTTGCCACAATGATCTGTTGTAGGAGTAAAATCTTATAACAACAATTTTAACCATCAATGTATTTTTCCTGTCAAATTTTTTTTTTCTCTTTCTAACTGTTGTTGTCTATTGATCCCACTCATGATAACAAAAATGAATCATTACAATTATGGCTGTGTGACCAAAGTTCGCGCGTGACCAAAGTTCGCTTTCTCAAAAAATCGGTAAGATTTCGAAAATCTGATATCACCAATGGAAAGAGGATCATAAAATTACCCAGAAACGAAATTTTCTTTGGAATTGGGTGCGAAATTGTGAAAATATTGACAAAAGATCGGCACATTTTGCAGTTATTTGCGTCCGTTCCGAAAAATTACCAACTTACCGATAAGGGTCTGGAAATCTTCATTTTGAGAGCAGATATCCTCAAAATTGTAAGTAATAAGTGGTACCGTCTGGTTGTATGATATTTTGCCTTGCAAATTATCAAATTACCTTATTTTTGATGGATCGTATTTTTGTATAAATCAGCTGTTAACCCCCGTGCGTGAACTTAGGTCTCGTTGTTTTTATGACTTTTTTAGATGCAGCGCGCATGCACGATCGGACATCGAATTTTTAGATCGCGATATCTCCGAAATCCTTCGACGATAAATGTTGTAGTTGAACCAATTGGTAGTAAAATACTTTGCCGTCCATTTGGTAGTAATTAAAATAAATAAATTTGTGTAGAATATGAGAAAACATGGATCGAATATCACATTTTCTAATTTGTTCTAAAATCTGCGCGAACTTTGGTCACCCCTTCATATGTAATGATATATAATGTAGTGATATATGCCAGATTTGTATCCTTCTGTATTTGAAAGAAAAATTCATCCTTGCAAAGAGAGACTAGGCCTAATAAACTAAAACGAAACAACTTTAATATTTTTGGGATAATAGTTGTATTCAATATTGATAATGTATCAAGCCATAATTCATACAGTTCCAAACTTCTATTGATTTCAAGTCATCTACGGTGTGCATCCTTCAAGAAAAAAGATTTGGAGAGAGGATATAGATGATCCTTTTATGAACGATCATTTTGTGACGTGCAATGCAGAATACAAATTAAATACATAATGACTGTGTGGTTTTACAGTGAATGTTACTTTTGTTTGTCTAGTTCTATGCATATATTTTCTAAGTGTATATCATCGCTATATATTGAATGCAAAATCACATATATTGTAATTTATATGTTCGTTCTGAAAAGAAAATGTTGAGGAATTTTGTACTATATATTTTATATTAAAATGAAATATCAAAAATTGAATAACAACGTTGTCTTCATATTTTATGTTTTAAAGAAATTACTTTAATGTACTGTAAGCAAAAAGATTGATTTTACCTTGGAATGTGCAGTGGAACAAAGTGTAGGGGGGGAAAGAGAGACTGGAGGGGAAAGTGAAGATATATACAGGCGAAGTGAGTGGTAGTAAGAAAGACAGAAAATGAAGGAAGGGGTTAAAGAAAAATAGGGAGGGGACGGGAGAGAGTGGGAGAAAGAAGGAGGGAAAGAGAAGACTGACAGAGAGATGAAGAAATTACTTTCTTTAGCTTTCCTTTGCATCCTGGGAGCATTTGTGTAGTAAAAACAGCCCCAAATATTAACCATTATTTTCATTGATTTGGAAAAGATATTACATGTCAACTTACATGTCAACATATCCGATACATATATTTGGTCATATTCCCACGAAAGGAAAGTACTTTGTAGTACGGTACCGGAAAAGAATGTCACATTTTGCACATTCACAAATAACCCTTAATCATACCAGCCTCCCTCTAAATGTATGTATGCCAAACACGATAGCACCAGATCTGTACCAATCAAATTTCTTGTAAAGATTTCTTTTTATTTGAGTGTAGACCACCATACACTGACGAAACTTCTCTAAAAAGGGGAGCAGAAATCTCTTACATCACAAGACTCAATTGATACTTTTTACTGTACAAGGATTATAATACAGATACAAACATATGACAGGGATCCTCTCAGAATCATCAATTTGGTACCTAGATTTCAGAATCAGAAATTGGACATGAGAAGAAGAAAAAATATCCTTTTCATTTCTCAAATATTTGTTCAATTCTGGAAAGGAGACATTAAAGATAGATGAATCCTTAATGGAGAACTTGCATATTTTTATCATTTAAAGTACACATATTCCAATATTCTCAAGTGAGGGATATCGCATTATAATTTCTACATCAAATTGTATATCTTAACTTCTAAAAAAACTTTCTCAACTAACTTTTACATTTTTCCCGGCAGACTTCATTTGATGTCTAACACCTGTTTTTCATCAATGCTGTTTGTAGCAAAATTACATAATTTTCTTTAAAGCCCCTCTAAAGTGTTGGGAGCCCAAAATTTGCCCCAAACTTGGTGGCAGAATTTCACTTAAATCGTATCATAATGTGAAAGAGAATGTCATTTAAGACACACTTCTGCAAAGATCCCCCTCCGCACCAAAAAAAAAAGGGGGAGGGGTGAAGACATTATATTGATAAAAGAATACATAGTTTGGGTTATCTATTGTACGCAAAAAAACCTAAATTTTGCATTCTTTCATCAATATTTGACTCCAAACACAATTGTTTTGAAAATCCTTGCAGAAATGTGTCTCAAATGACTTCCTCTTTCACATTATGATACAATTTAAGTGAAATTTTGCCATCAAATTTTTGAGGCTCCCAACACTTAAGAGGGGCTTAAACTGAACAATCATTCTATGAGACTAATCAGATTTTCTTTAGCAAACAGAGGTAAATCTACTCCATGACCTGCAGTGAAATGCACAGATTACATTTAGGATCTAGATGATCATAATGCTACCAATGCTGTCATTTGGCTGATTTTAAAATTCTTATCACAAAATGTAGTTTTCACTCCCACATCTTTAGTATTCATCACAAATGACATAAGGAATTTCAAAAAGGTGCATGCATACTTGAATTTGGCACATTTCCTGAAAAAGGCAATCAAAATGTCATTGTTTTACCATGTTTATCTATTATGAAGTTTGTTACACTGTGGGAATTATTAAAAGTCACTTTATAAAAATAAATATAGAAATAGAACCCTAATTTTTTTTTTTTTGAAGTTCTGTGTCTAGATTTGTTTTCCTTCAAAGTCCATGAACCCTTTGATATTACCTGGCATACTTCATAAACATTAATCAAGATTGCAATTCCTTAAAGAACATCAATACCACTGTATAAAGTTGATAGACTGATAGGGACAACACTGTCTTGATTCTCTGCCCATCTATGAAGTCCCACACAAGATTGTAAACCAAGACTTTCTACAAAGGATACATGCTAACGAAAAGATAACCTTCCTTCCATTTGCCAAAACTTGGCAGTGTCTATTTACATTCAGCAAACTCAAATAAATCACAATAGTCGACAGACTTTCTCACTTTGATACTAATTTTGTAAAGTACCATAAAAATTCAGATCAACACATTAAATCAGTGTACCGTCCATCACAAAGCTTAGAATTGAAAATATTTCAGCGCTTATGTTTATTTCCCATTTCTATTTGAATTAAAGATTATCCTAATCATGTAAAAGGAAAGAAAAGAGGAAGAAGAAAAAAGCCATAAGATATTCTTACACTTTGGACAAGAGGAAAATAACAACTATTCATTTGAAATATACAAATTTTTTATTGTTCATTCTAAGAAGTACACAAAAAAAAGGGAACGCTACAGGACAAACATGCACACAAAATAATAAGGGTGATATTTACAATGTACATTAATCTGCATTACTGAAACTATTTCTTTGTACAGGACAAAAATGCAGCTTTACAACATTAAACATCAAACAAAAGAAAAGAAAAATTGAAACTTTAGTTTTGAATGCAACCAGACATATCCTTTTTCCTTCTGTATATATTCTGTCATTGTTTCCTGTACAAGCACCCATAGGAAATTGGACTTCACCATTTAAAAACTCATAACAATAGATGTACTGCCTTATTCTTAGGTTTTGTAGCATCACCTTTTCTGATCAATTGGGTAAATTTGGAAGCACTACCTAACATTAAAACAAAGGTCATATCTGCAAGTTGTAGGGAAGCTATCTTCTTTATTTTGTTGTAAAATATCATTCAAATTTTCCTGTCAGGTAGCCTAACTGTGCAAGAAAACCATAGAATATCATTGTTCAATGCACATAAGATAATACTCTCATTGAACATTATTACACAGATCTATGTAAACATCAATATGAGCAAGTATTCATATGATTGGAGTCTCTATTCTCAAAGGTAATTAGAAAAGTATACATGTACTTCACAATAAAATCATTACATGGACATTTTCCAAGCTTCTCTGTTGATTGGGGACTCAAATCAAAATGTACCTGAGAAAAACCAACAAGTTTCAGAAAAAGGTCCACACTGGAGTGCTACCAAACTTACACATTAGGTCTCTAGTTTAGCCTTTCAATACTTGTGTCTTCTTCTGAAATGTTCTGCATAGAGAAGTTGGAATGTTGGTGCTGATCTAATGGGTACAGATGATCCACAATTGAGTATAATTTGGATATTTTTTTCAAAACTCAGTCAATTGATCATTCGTATCAGGGTTTGTTTGTTTTTCCAGATATTACACAACTGTGAACTTTTAACAAGTTTTCAATTGTCTGCTCCAGTTGTTTCCTTTTTATGACAATTGTCTCAAGATCTGAGATATAATTCTAGTGATTGCCTCCACAAGTGAATAGTAAGCTAGCTAGAACAAGAATAAGTACAGGGCTGAAAGAATTCAACTTAAAGAGGAGATACAATACATCTCAGTGGAATGTAACTTTAATTTCCTTCCCCAGAACTGCACCTGTTATCGATGCATTTGATAACTTACCCAATTCTCATACTTTGGTTGGAATAAAAGACTGCCCTACCGTTACAGAGTTTCTGTTAATGTTATGTCAATGATGAGTGCGGTGAGGGGATTTCACATCTTCTACTTGACAGATATCCTTTTCCTTAAAAGAAAATTCTCTTTGGACTAACAGGTTCTTCTCCCCAACAAAGTGGGCTACTTGAAACACAGAAATCCCTGAAAATGAAAAGCAAATCTTCCTTAAAATATCAACAGTCTGGTGAATGCGAGTCACTTCGAAACTAAGGCCATTTCTCAAATCTATTTGCGTTATTTACAAAGCTCTAAGAAAACATATATATATCAATAAGACTTCTCTCACTCTCCCGCTCTCTCCCACTCATACTCTCCCTCTTACACACATACACATTCTCTGTCTATTTTTCTAAATCTCTTTATCCTAACAATCACCATATTTCATTTGTTTGTTTTCATTCTGAATGAAATCAAAAAGTAGGTCATCTTAGCTCATCCCTAAATTACTCTAGTAGATTTCTCTAATTCATATACCTGTAAATTCACAATCCATAAAAATCAATATCGGAAAAGAAAAGCCATAATGTACAGCCCTTGGACAATAATCACAAAGATTTAAAATCTCATTCTTGGCGAACAAGTAGACCAGCCAAGAAAAGAAATGTATGTGCAAGCAATATTTCTCTAAGATATAATTACAATTTGATGATACAGATTACACATTTCAGACTACCATCCATATTGATGTGATACCATGCCTCCCAATTCATGCAAATTATAAACATAAGGAGATTACATAACCATACACTGACGATAAATCATTGACATCAAATGAAATATACACAATATATTACAAGACACTCTCAGAGCAGTCCTACCTATACTGCTTCAGCTGTCAAATACTGAACCAGTGATATCTTCTCTCATTTTAAGTCTCATGAATTGATGTTTCAAGCATTTAAGCAACTTGTGTGGTGAATATGGCCCGACTGATAAAAATCTTTGAATTACGATTTCCCTTTAATGTACGTATCTGCCATTGCGATGGATCGGGTGAATATTGAAATGAAAATGAGAGAAATTGAAAGGAGATACTTCCTGACTGTTCAATTGATGATGAATGAATAAATTGCATGTAATTATATATTGAGGTTTGTTTTGAAAGCTGCAGAGTGTTGTAGGGGTGTCCTTCAGGTTGACATTCAGAAACCTTGCAAAAACATAGCCATAGAAGAGAACATAGGTTTGTCCAAATTGCTTCTCAGCAAATTCCAACAATATTTATTATTACAGATATCTCCACAAACCCGGGAAATTCAGCCTCTAAATTGATGTTCTGCAAGTTTTTGTCCCATAATTACAGTCGTTTGCTCAAATGGGATACAAAAAACTAATAAGCTTCTCCTAATTTATTTTTCTCTCTGCTCTGTGCTGCAAAATATCTCATCTGCCATTTTTTTATGTACTAGCCCAAGATTACTAACAAAATCAAATTTTGATGGTATACAGTAAATTATTGACATTCTCTGCTAGCTCCATTTTGAACTGTACTCACTTGCCTGAATGACAAAGATATTGCTTGCCCAACCTTGCATAAGATGATTTTAACTTACCCATCCTAATTCTAAAATGACATTGCCACAAATCTTTGCTTTTATATGATATTTTTGTGCTGCTTGGAGGTCATATGTTACACTTATGTAATCCCCCAAAATATGGAATAAAAGGAGAAAGAGGGGCAAAAGACAAAAAAAACTTTCCTTTTTTTCTAATGAGAACCAAAAGATAAACTTCATGCCCAATTTATCTGAATATTCCTTTTCATGTATGTGTGCACTGGATCCCGATTTAATCACTACTCCAGTGCTCCTTGACAATTGTTTTAAACCATATCTCAATACAATTCACCTAAGAGAATGAACTAAGAACTCCTCTTTTTACATACATTTGATATATATATCTCTCCTCATTCCAAATCATTCACTAATTTGAAATTGTCTTTTAACAATGAATTAAAAACATCTCCATGTACACTATCTTCCTGTCTCCTTCAACTAACAACCGTTTTTATACAAAATAAATATATATTAGGTCATGCAACCTAAACATGTACATTATGACTTAACTGAAACAAAATGGAAACAATGCGCCGAATGTACTATAAAATAACAAACTGGATAGTTTTTTTATGAACAATTAAAAAAAATAGAGAGTGAAAATCTAAAGTTTGTTATCTTAGGACACTTTAAGCAAGATATACATGTATATGTATTTTTCATTCAGCATAATTTGATGTGCCTTTTACTTCAACATTGAATGAAGTTGTCTTTCAGAGCAATTTTTTTCATCAAACCTGTTGGGTAAATATTCATTTAGTATTACATTCATTTACATTAGATGTAGCCCAAGTTATCTTTGGGTCGACTCGATATTCATCGGCTTAATTGCATATTAATAGCTATAATTGGTAGTAGTTCATGTAAGTTTTGCATATAACCTTAAGCCATGAGCGAGTGAACGCAATCAGGCAGAACACTTGTAAGGTGATAGGCAGGGAAAAGTTCAAATTAACCTATCAGGTTTTTATCCCCAAATCGTGGATGAGAATTTAATGTTGCATGCCATAGGATATTCTCTCAATATTACCAAGAAATTGAGGCATTTCTTTCTTTGTGTAAGTTCCTATTCAGAATTCACCCTCTTCATTAAAAAGAATAAATAAAGCACTTGATTCTTATGTGACATCATTGGAATGTATGTTTTATATGAGCAGTCTTCATTATTATTATCATTATCATTATCATTAATATTATTATTATTATTCTATTTGGCAATACAGAAAATACATAAGAAATCAGAAAAATACTGTTCCTACCGCAAATCTGAGTATTAAGTTTGCCCGATTTCACATAAACATCAAAATTCCATATCGTTCAAAGTCTTCTCCATTTGACATGAAATACCTCCCCATTAAATCAAATTAGGCTGAATGAAAAAGTCACGATATCTGCTGGCTTAGGTTCCATCGAATATTTCATTTTCTCCCACTTTGTAATGAACAGAAAGTAATAACAGAGCACATTTCGGGGTAAAATGTTGTCGTAGTCTAGGGCAGGTAACATCATACCACGAAAACCCTCTTAACTCGTTTGTTCAAGAGGGGTCAAAGGTCGATCTCTCATGTTCATACAAATCCATCTTTCTGTACAATGAATAATGTGCTTCCAAGCATTTCTTTCCACAATTTCAGCTGTGTGTCCTGGTGATGTGATGAATGATTTCCAATCTTTTATGCTGTCTTGGAATCGCTATCGTTTTCTGCTTTTACTTTCTTCACCATCGGACTGTCAGTTGGAAGACACAGGAAAGAAAAGAAGAAAAAAAAAAGAATATCAAATAAACATTACAGAAAATCCAACATTGATAACCAGAATATTTAGTACATATTCTCACGCTTTCAGAACTGTCCAGTGATGGTTATTTCTCAAGGATATGACACTACCGTAATTAACGGTGTATTAACCGCACCTTTTTGCCGCCGAAAAAACTTCAAAGTCGGGGGTGCGGTTTATACACGGTACACCTTTTTTTTTTTTTTTTTTAAGTTTCGATTTATGCCCCTCCACCTGGCGTTATGCCTGGCAATGTTTGCCAGATCAGTAATCGGTGTGTTGACTCACCACTCGGAAACTAGAACAACACTCAAATTTGTCTGTCATCTTGGATTGAAAGTAATCTTTCTGATAGATTTCAATATGTAGTCGATAAAAATAATTCCTCCAATTTTTCTTCCATTACACGGCGTACCACAAGGTTCTATCCTATGTCCTCTACATTTTTTTAAGTCGGCAAAAAAAAAAAAGTCTGCGAAAAAGAGGGGTGCGGTTAATACACGAGGGCGGTTTATACAACGTTAATTACGGTATATGGAAACTGTCCCTTTATCAAATCTTTAGGAATTTTCCCAAAACAAATGGCGATTTATGCATGATGACTTCTCTACAGAACATTTTAAACTTGTAACATGGTTACATGTTTACAACTGGTAAATGATTAGACTAGTAAATCATTTAAACAATGTCCAATTGTAAGCTCGATGTCAGCTGTCTGTTCTGGAGATATAATTCCAATATTCTTCCGAGATCAATCATACTTAGGAGCCAAAATCAAATCAAAAGCAGCCACCAAACCTTTCATCAAAACAACGGACTATCATCTTTTATGAGTTACGACAATCTCGAGTACCGGTACATTAAAACAATTACAAAGCCTGCTGAAGAGGGGTTTAGCTCTTACCTTTCTATAGAAGATGCTGGTCTTTTGGCAGCCACAGTAGTTGTTGGTTTAGCAGCAGTCTGGTTATCTTGAAGCCATCTAACCTGAGTGGCTGGTCCATATCTATACGGTCAATCAAAACATAGCATTAGCTTGATATCCACACTGCTCATAAAAACAACCCAAGTCCCTAATTCCCTTCATTTTCAAAACTTGTATTAGCTCCACCAAATTTTCTGGTTGGTTACTTTTAATACCACACTTAACAACATATTTTTTTTAATTTTTGATATACATGTACATGATGATCTTGAGGGAGCAAACAAGGAACTCTTGAGATTGATGCATGATTATTCATCATTGTTTGCACATTTCAAATCATGCGAAGGTACAAGATCTGAGTCTTCTTGTGGTCTACGAAGCCCTTTTATCTCTGTAAAAAGTGGCTATGCATATCGCTGACTGAAGTGAATTCATTGATCTTAGGTTCAAACATTTTACCAACATCCAATCTGCAAAAGAATTTTTAAATATGAGTCATCAGAACTCATCTTTTTTTTCTTCAATACAATAAATCATCTATCTATTCTCATTAACTTATACATCAGTTGATCACAATGGAAGAATCCCACTTTCACTATAACTACTTGTACAAAAACATCTGAATCTGTGATGAACATATAGCAACTCACCCCTTGACGTTACGTGCAGCGATTCTGAAAATGATAGCAGGTTTGCTGGTGCAGTCGATGTGAGCTGCGGCCAGGTTAGCCGAGCTCACGACACAAGATGGGTTGGGTCCGCAGTATACCCTGACGAACGCTAGCTGGGCTGGGGTAGTGGGCTTGGCGTCTCCGGACGCCCCGCTCATGGTGCTACGTACGGCAAGGTAGACAGAATACTCCTGGATCTCACCGTTGGTGTTTGCTGGAGGCTCCCAGGATAGATGAGCTCCATCGGGACTCTGAAAGTACAATATTTTCAACAAATTAATGAACAGCAGAAATAGTGGAGTGAAGGGAGAAAATTGTCAGATGATGTTGGCTGCTAAGAGCCAGAAGGTCATTAACTCTGTGTTACAGGATTGAGTTAATGCCTTTTTAGCTCTCAATAGACAATATGTCCTATCAATATAGGTTACGATGATGTAACACGTCTTTCCACTTTATACATGATTAACCACCATAATTTTCCTATCAAATCACTTAGAAAATCTAATATGAGATATACTTATTTCTAAAAAATAAAAAACGGATAGCCCTCCATTTCAAATGAGCATTCCACTAAAACATTTCTTTACCTCTTATGGTAATAGGTTAAATGTCATTTAGCCATTTCCAAATACAAAAATCAACAAAACATCATCAAATTGAGATGAATGAAAAGGCATCAGAGAGCATGAGATTAAGGATCATAAAATCTCATCCTTGATCACACATTAAGAGTACATTACCTTGCTGATTCTAATAGCTGAAGGTGCCCCTGGGAATCCAGGCAAGCATGTCTTGAACGCGGAGATCTCGCTCCATGGACCCCGCCCGCTAGCATTGATACCAGCGACCCTGAACTTGTAGGCTGTGCCCGGGTGGAGCTCCTGCTTCTTGAGGAAGCTGTGATCCGGCACACTGACAACATCAATGTCCTGGTGAGAGAAGGAGTCAGGGCAATACTTGAGTTGAGTTGAGAGGAAGAGGGAGGTATTTTATGATCAAATTGATGTCGACATATTTGGCTTGAACAGGTGAAAATATTATTAATGGCCTTGAAAGAGCTGCACAATTTTTGCATAAAATGTTACTTATTATTTTCCTTCTACTGTACTAACCCTCTAACATGCAAAAAATCTGGAACAAGCTCTCAAACCACAAAGATATCTATGGTTTTCTTTAAAGGCGTCACTGAGCACCACCCTTTAACAGTAAATTTTCCCAACCATTTTTGAATTTTCACAACCGTTTTCCCATGAAAATAAGACATAAGACAGGCTTTTAAAAATCTTGCCGCAGTCAACTTTTGTGTCAAGGGAAATGTATATATAAAATATACACAAAAACAATATCACAGTCTAGGATGTCAATCTGCAGTGGATAAAGGAAGAGTTAATATCATATCCTAAATCCTCCTCATTATCAACATATCAATTAACACAATCATCATTATCCTAAATATCAGCATTACATAGAGAATGCTAGATGGATTTATATTCTTACATCTTCATTTCTGCTAATGATCTCTGATGGCAAGTGATAATGCGCTACTGTAGTGGTCGTCGTCTTAATGATTCCAACGTCGTACCACTGGTTGACATCTTTCTTGGCTAGCTGGATAGCTTGCCCTATCGGTGACTTGCCATCCTGCTGTAAATAAAATAACAAAACATTAATCTCCAGTATGTGAGACGAAACTGAACAAACAACAAATGCTGACTACCCGTCACAATAATTCTGATATTGGTTGATTATTGGAATGTACACTCATATGAAAAACATGAAAATTGGGGCTGTCGAAATGTATGCTTCTGTTCAATAGTCTGCCCATGTAATCTATGAATGGAAATATAATAGCTCTACCATGGTTACAATGATAAATAATATCACATCACATACTTCTTACGAAGAACAATCAAATGTACGGCGCATGGTATCAAATTAAAAAAGAAAAAAGAGAATTAGTGGGAAATCATAGTACTACCATACCCTTTTTGTCATGGTAAATTTTTGTTTAGGCACACCCAATTGTACAAGGTAAAAAAATAGGAAGATTAAATGAGAACTTACCTGTTTGAAATTTAATCTGGATTTTATAAGTAAGTCGTAGAGAAGAGACATGTTATTTAACTTAACCGTGCATACCAAATAAAACCAAAATTAGGTTAAAAATCTGGAATGTAGAAAGTATTTACAGTTCTTAAAAGTTAAGTAAATTAGACATGTTTGATGGTGTGCACATGCATTCCCTTTGAGAATATTATAAAGTTAAGTCTGTTTTGGTCTTTACCGTTTTTGAGTCCAGTCCATTGGTGATAGGCCTGGTCGACATCACAGGGGGACCAGCGGAGTTAGCAAGAGATGCAATCGTCATGGCGATAGACTTAGGATCTGAATCTGCAGGTATAAAAGAAAGAGACAGATGAATAACATAAGTAGGGAAAATCTCACTGATAGAGATAAACGTAATTCCATAGAAGAAGAAATGAAAAGGAACTAGGGCACTGAACAAAAATGGAATGGTCAATGATGCACAGTCTACCAAAAAAGAATTGGAATCGGCTATGAAGATACACAAAAACATTTAAAGTGTTTCAAACATTCATACCTACAGACATTCATATAAATCACACTTGAGTATTAGTGATCATCAATACAACACTTAACAAGAATGATCCTACTCCTCCGAGCTGTGGTTGGTGAATAGAAAGGAAGGTATTGTGGACTGGGAATTTCAAAGCAGGTTTGCAACACTTTAATGTATAGCGGAGGATGGTTTATGCATATTTATAGCAGAACACAGCTAAATTTCCTGAAGGCTAACCTGGATCTGGGTTGCTCTCCTTCGTATCCATCGGCTCTTCTCCCACAGCCCCGTTATCCAAGGCCTTGTTCTTCGTCTCTTCAGCAGGGGCGGAGCCATTGGTCTTGGTGGTATCGGTAGGCTCGGCCGGTATGCCTGTACCGGGTGCAGGGGAGGGGTCGGTTTCCATGGCCGTGGATTCTGAAGCAGCCGATTCGACCTTGGGTTCTGTTGACAATAAACGACACATTTCATAACCATGAAACTTTATCTTCCTTTCACTACCTCCTATGATGGATAAATTAATTCCACACAGCAATAACTGAAGCAAGATTTGACCTAAACTACAGTACCTTTGACATGTTCACATGGTCACAAAACATTTGCTCTAGCAACATTTTCTCAAGGATTTATATTGTAAAACGTACATGGTTAGATTGGCTTTATGTTAGGTTATTAGGTAGGTACAGTTTTTGGCCCAAGACTTCAGTTACAAATGTAGTGAGTGCAGAAATTCAACCATAGAGCCACAGAATGTGTTATACAATAACACAGAAGTTTATTTTTTTCTAGAAAACCCTTGCATCTTTTTCTTAATCAACTGGAGCATCAATATTATCAACTTACATGACCTACCACCTTTCCCATGCTCGACATTAGAACTTATCAGGTTCCACGCCTTTTTGACTAATTGAGGTACACAAAGTAAGTTGAAATTCTGTCATTGTTTGAGTAATATCGTAATGACTAGACCTTCTTCAAACATGACCTATGACCTTTGTCTGTATTACACAGTGACACCATACAAAGGTCAACCCACCTGATGTCTGCTCTTCCTTCTTTATCGTTACACCACTCTCTGATGCCTTTGTAGTGGCAGGGGTTGCAGCCTCTTGTGTTGTAGGAGTTGGTGTTGCCGTTGTGTCTGTGATCAGGCAAGCAACAGTGGAAACAGAAATTAATTCACTCCATTCAATCACAGATCTCACGTGTAATAAATTTTTTGATGACTCGTATGAGGACTGTACACTAAGATCATAAACAGACAATTCAAGGAAAACAGATTTCCACAACATACCCCAGTCACATTAATAAATTGACTCCTAACCGTGACCATTTGATGTTAATGTTCTATTTGTTTGGTCTGTTGCACAGTGATGTCTGCTTGTCAGTGTGGGTGGGGTATCAGGGTTTGCTACTTGTTTAAGCTCAAAAACACAACATCCAACTCATTACCCTAATCCTTTAAAGCTCCACTGCACTAGTTTGGCCAGGAGGGATTAGACCACCCAGGGTGGTCACTGACAGGTGGTTATCTCATCAAATTAGCTCTTGATTAACATAAGAAAAAGGGGATCATTGGGGACCAATGGTCACCGATTAGGCATTGTTTGTTATATAGAGGGCACAAGTAGCTTTAAGTAGTGCAGAGGGGCTTTAAACAACCTACACAAGGTCAGAATATATATTTGAGCCTTTGTCTTGATGAAGTGAGTTTAGAGATGTTCTTACCTGTTGTTGATTGTGCTTCTTTGCTTTCTTCTGTAGCTGTAGGTTTGGTTTCTGATGCATCTCCAGCCACCTTCTGCCATAATATTAAACATATACATAGAGAACCCATGATGATCAATGTCCGAACGATAATGCATAACTCATAGAATTCAAATACAGAATGAATAAGTCTATTCTGTGTCATGAAAGAAAACAAATGAATGAATGAGAAATTCTTTATAAAATATCTCATTATGGAAAGTTGCAAAGCTACAGAGTAAATCAAGCCATTAATTGAAATTAAAAAAATTCCTCTTCTATTTTCCATTTGGTAACATTTCTCTTTTACAAATTCATCATTGCATTAACATCTATAGTCTACTACTTGTGTAATACCAAACATACACCCATTAGATAATCCAAGAAACAGTGTGCAGTCGGACCACCTCTATAGAAAGACCACAATTTTTGCTTCCCTTGACAATCGTTTCTCATAGAAACCTGTACTGAAAGAATCTGTACATAGAACCACCTGTCTATAAAGACCACTTTTCTTGTCTCCCTTGAGCGGTCTTCATATACGGGTTTCACTGTACATCTACGCAACACAAAAGTGGTGGAAAGGGTATCGTTTATTTTGTCCTTACGTTTTACAGTCAAAACTACTAATAATACTTTGGTTGGGCCGTTGAGGTCTTCATGAAATCAAGGATTGTAAGCACGTACCTGTTGATCTGTACTCGGAAGGCTGACTGTAGGTGTGGTTCCTACTGTTGATATGAGAGTAGTCTGTGCTGTACCAACAGTGCTCAACTAAAGAGAACAAAATATAAATATAAATTTAAAATGCATGTTTTAATATAAGCTTTAATTCATTATCTCGTTGCTGTGCGGATGAAGAAGCTATTTTTTTTCCTTGTCTTGTTATACAGTCAGTTAATTCCTTTTTTGTATCGATAGAAAAAAGACAAAGGTCTCACATCTCCACATTAGGATTTACTCATTGACGGATGACACCTGAATTGTATCCATTCCTAATACTTACAAAAGACAATTGAAAATTGAAAATCAATTTAAAGCATTTTGTAATCTAGTCCGAGATTGAAAATAGCCATTATTTCTTGTTTAAGTGCCCTTGCAAAACAATTAAAATCTAGCAACAGGGCTTACTTTCAATTTCAGCATCACAATTAAGTTGTAACTTGCTATGAAAGTGACTTTCTATTGGAAAGAATTATATTTTGACAGCTATTTTTTGACACCAGGTTAAATCCTAACAAAACCATTAAAGAGATCTTTACGCTATGTGTGCTTACTGCTACAGGGGTAATGATGGTCTTTTGCACAGCAGCTGTGTTTGAAACAACCTGCGCTGATGTAGACATGATTGCGTTTATGGCAGGGGAAACGCTGGTGGTTCCTGCCCCCGTCAGGGCTGAAATGGGAATGGTTACCAGCTTAGTTGTGACTCCTACAGAAAGGAAGAAAGAGAAAAACAGAGATATTGTTATCGTAACCAAGATAGGAGGATACAAAGATCTAATAGACCACTTTTAAAGCTACATGGTTTCTTTCATTGAAATATATCCCACTTTCATATTTTACTTTATATTATAATCCTCATTCTACTGACAATCACAAAGCAAATGAATAACAACTACCTTTTAAATAATATATTCTTTATTTAACCTTTTTTTTGGGGGGGGGGGATATATGTTACTATGTTTATAATAAAAGTTCTTTTTTCTTTCTTTTTCTAAGCCAAACTAAATCTTGAAATATTCAAAGCTGACACATAATAACTAACATATCTATGAGGGTTCTCTCCTGTGGTGGAATTGCGCATTGCACAATAAATTTTAAGACCTTTGAGAAAAAAAATGTATATGACAGGAATGCCAGTTAGAATTGATCAGAGGGCCTGAAAATCACCTAGAATGAGCTATTTTGTACACAAAAAAGCCTAAACTATGGTCTGAAAGTAACTCGCCAGGGCCTGAATTTAGGCTAGTGCCTTAAAATTGGCATCCCTGATAGACTTTTTCTGACAACATGAATACTGTGATGAATGGAAGGACTGACGAGGGCTAGCTCTCACCCGATGAGTTAGCGGTGGTGGTGATTGTGAGTGGCGTAGTCAGGCCTTGAGAGGTGGAGAGTGATTTGAGTAGGTTAGCAGCACTGGCCTGGTTGAGGGTACTCTTAGCCCCACCCTTGGTAATGATCTGTATGGTGTTACCTGAGACCTGACCGCTGGCTCCGGGAGACGAACCCTGGGGCGCTACAGCACGGATGATGGTGATGGGGGAATTCCCCGCCCCTAGACCTGCAAGGAATACCACAATATGAATTAACTTTTTGTTATTGTCATGAGTATAACAAGAAACATGATTTTCTTCACTTTGACCCCCATGATATTTCAAGATAGGTCAAATGTATAGACTGCTCTCTTGGTCATCATCATCGTCGTCATCATCATCGCCATCATCATTACCATCATCTTCATTATTATCGTTGGCATCATCATCTTCACAATCATTTCTGCATGTTGTGGTTTAAACTCTTCAAAACACAGAAGCTTATTATATACTGATTTGTCACGAAGCTTCAACTTAAACTGATGAAGGAGTACAATATAATACAAGTAATCAGTAACATTAAAAATAATAATAATAATAATACAATATTTATAAAGCGCATAATGAAGAAAAGTTTCTCTATGCGCTGTACAAGCATGAATGACAAAAAATATAATCACATAAAAGGAATCAACACAGAGAATTATACAAATCTTATAACTACTAAAAAGACTAACTTAACATAGTAAATAACATAATAAAGAGATAGCTAACATGGTTGAAACAAATAACTTAAGACAGGATAGTGTGTGATTTGCCTCATGATGCTCTTGGTGACTCAATTGTCTTGTATCTATTCTATAGCCATTAAATATGTAAAATAGCAGTGTTATCATGTAGTAGTGATCATATTTGACTGAGAAGTATTTAGCTGAATAGAAAAAATTTGAAAAGCCCATTTTTTCTTAACATGAAAATTGTTATCCTAGAGCGAAAAACTTTGGTTACTTCTGTCTTTCAAAAACATGCTACAATGGTTAGGTTGATATATCCCGGATATGAAATCCATCCCCTAAATAACACCTCACCTTTGAGCGTTCCTGATAGGATGGTAGGGGAGGCGCCTGCTTGGGTTGTCAAGACAATCTTCTGCTGCTTACCGACCCCTCCAGTCGTGATAAACTTGGTGGGAGTACCCGTAGCTCCTGCCAGCATCTTGTTGGTTACCGTGACGATGGTGGGCGTCTTGCCGGTTGCGGTGTTGGCGACACCTGTTATGAAGGCAAGTACAGTAGAATTACTTGGTGAAGAACATACTTAATTCTAACACCCATTACATAACTAACATGGATCAGGTGATATGAACAAAATGTACATTACCTTTACACTTGTCTGACCCATGGGCTAATTTTCCTTGTAATGAATTTTTGTCATTTTCTTATAAAATATAGAATAGAGCACTGTCTTATCAGGAGTTACAATTGATCAGGATTAATCCAGAGAACTTTTCCAGTCATTAGATCATTTAATGATTTGCTACTGATTGGGAACTTGTGATTCCCGACTACTTGTAAGACAGGGCCTGGGTACACTGTAACCAATACTACTACTAATAGCTATATAATAACAAAATTTCATTGATAAAGTGCCTTTTCGAGATGTACACAGTGTGTATAGTACAAGAAAACAATTTACACTACATATGTGACCCGGCACCACAAAACCAACAAAAAGTCGCAACCAGCGATTCTCCGCAATCAGCTAAAATGTCAATTTAGGTGAAAAAAATAGATTTTTGGTTTTTTGCATTTTCTGAAAGAGTGGTCTTTTCTGTACCTAGTATCAAAATTTGGAAGTCTAAAACATAGTAGAAGATGTGTTTTAAACGGTTTTTCTAGACCAGTTTTTTTCGCACAGCCTTCGGTCTCTTCCAAAATTTGATCACTTTTCCCGAGCGAAATTATCGTAGTCCGGAAATGGTCGGTCGTTGCTAACGGGTCGTGCTACGCGGGGTGTGATTGGTCCGTTATAGCAATCAGTGCGGCGCGCCATTTTGTTTGTATCCGCTTTCACATCCGAGTTCCAGATTTGCGTTCGTCTTATATTCTCCGTAAACGACTTCGAGTAGCTTGATTGTACATCACATATCCAGAATTTGTTGATCAAGAATAAGAACATTATTATATTTTATACATTTGAGAGTGACAAGTTGCGAAAAAGTCTACAACGTCGTTACAATGCCAGGTTTTGTACGTGAGCAGAGCCGTGGGATGGTACCGGGGTGCACCAACGCAGATGCCCGGGTAGCTCGGGCGGTCAACGAAGCGATGATGCGGGGGCTAGCTGCGGGGGATCAGGCCAACCTTACAGCTTTGCTTACTGAACACTTCGGGCAAGACAGCGACGAGAGAATTCCTGATAATGTGGTTACAAATAATTGCCCAGATGTATACAAAACAAGATAGGTGACAAGCAGTGTTATGTAAGGGGGAACAAAAAGACTCCGGGTCCACCATGAATAGGCATTGTACAGTGCAGGTGTCTCGGCACTATGTTGCAGTTCACTTAATCTGTCCGATTACAACTCTATACATTTACAACATAATAACTTTTGAAAGACCTAAGTCCACACATTGAAACCTCAGAAACATAATGAACAGACTATGTTTGACCATCAGGCCAAATTTCAGCCTAATCTAAAAATCTCTTCATAGTGGTTGCTATGGCCTTTTGATTCACCCTTCTATTGATTTCCCTGTGGTTTGCTTGCTCCGCATGCTTGAATAGCCCCAAACTTTAAAGCTCTCTTTCTCACAATTTAATACCAGTAACCTCCCTCACCAGCTCTTTTCATTCACTAAATTGAAAGGGTTAGGAAGCTTCAATTTGGACAAGTAATATACCATTTTAATGAGGAGAACTTCTTCTTTCATAATCAGATGAAATCAGGAAAATAATTTTTTGCGACTTTTTGGTGGTTTTGTGGTGCCGGGTCACATATGGTCCATGCCGAGGGGTGCAGAGACAGAAATGACAAACAAATTTCATCTCTTTTGACTTACCTTTACCAACTGGAATGGTCTTGATGATGCTTTTGCCTTGCTGACCTGCCGTGATGCTGCTGATACCCAGGATCGTAGGTTGACCTTTCAACCCTGCCTGGCTGATAGGGGTGATGATGGTAGTAGGCTTGCCTCCAGCCTGGGTGGTTGAGACAAGTTTTACGATGGTAGTGCCAGGCCCTACACCACCTGCCTTGTTAGCACCCTGAATAGTCGGTTAAAAAAAGAAAATGAAATTCATGAAGGATAAGTGCCTTGTGATGAACTTTGAAAATAGTTTCTTTTCACAGAATTAGTTTTAAAGTTCCCTAAGTTGGTTAGATTTCAATCACTAGGTACTGCAAGCATTGTACTGAAGTGTCTGATTTCGTGTTACATACCAACATATAGGGCGCAAGGGTGTGCAATAGTTTACAGATGTTTTCTTCAGTAATGTCTGAAATTAACCAAACTTATCAAATTTGCTTTACAAATCAAACCTAAAAGAGATTAGGTCAAACAACTTTTTATTCAACTAGATCATGTAAAAAAAAAAAAAAATTGAAATAAACTGAAAACCTAACTTACAGCATTTTGCACAAGTGTAACAGTCTTAGTGGTGCCTGAAACCATAGCTGACACCAATTGGGGCTTGCCTCCAGCCGTCGTCATCTTGAGCCCGCCTCCTGCTGCCGTAGTGAGCTTCATCCCTTGCGGCAATGTGACGCTGACCCCTCCTGGGATGGACCGGGTCACCAGGGTCAGGTTGGACCCTCCTACCGTTGTCAGGAGCGGTTTGTTGGGGGTTGGTGAGAGAGCGGTGGTACTACTGACCATCTTCTGGGTGCCTGCAGCAGCCTCAGCGAGAGCTACAATACCGCTCAGGGTGTTCTGCTGCTGGACACCGGGAGTAGGGAGGGGCTAGCAAAAATTAACCAAAACAAATATCTCTTCATTCTTAACCCTTACTGTACTGGGGGGGGGCCTGGGAGGCCCCCCCCTCGACATTTTCGGAGATTGCGCCGCAACCGCTTGGAATTTTGAATTGTCGTTTCATGACTTTTTTCCCTCAAGTCTTACGCACATTTTGATACCATTTTCGTCGAAATCGGATATACCTGTAAGGCGTTACATAACAATTAGTATGCGCATGTCATCAAAAAAACAAGCAAAAAATAAGAATCGCATCAAAATTTGCATAAATTATCATTATTAATTACATTAAAATAACTTTTTTGTGTTAAAAAAGAAGTTTCATATGCATACCTGCCAACCTGAGACAAGAGAAATTAGGAGTAAATTTTTCTGGATGGACTACGAGGTCGCGAACCACCGAAGGATTGGGGTAGTAGCCCGTAGATTGGGTGGGGGGGGGGGGGGGGGGGGGGGGGGGGGGGGTACACAGGACTTTAGGGTCTATTTTTTTTCTCTCCATTTTAATGGTGCAAATGGGCCTTTTCCTTCAACCTTTTCGCCCCACACATAAACAATTTTTGTATTCTTTCTTATACTTCTGATTATGAACAGCACGAGTCTTACCCATTTTGTCCTTCAAAAATGGAGAAATCAACGAAGAAGAAGAATATAGTAGTAGTAATCCAAAATAAATCCGAGGAAGTCCAGTAAATAACAAGCTTCCACGATCGCAGTCATCGCACAAGCATTGAAGAAAACACGCCAATGTATACAGTGTTTATGCACGGTGTATCAACTGCACATGTAATATAAATACACGTGGGCTATACGCATGCAGTTACTATGCAACAACGCTGCATGTAGTGTATGTATTAGTACAACGTCCGCACACACTTTATCGATATAGCTTGCGCACGTGCTTCCATGTACTAGTACATGCAGTACATGGATAATGACTGCGGAACTAACGATCACGTTCGGGCTGCGCTGTGTATATCTTCTATGAGCGCGAGCGCGGATGTCGGCGTGATCTGGTTATCAGTGCTGTGTTATGCTTTAGTCTTATGCAACAGTCGTTTGTTTAAAAAAAAAAAAAAAAAAAAATTTAAAAAATTAAAAAAAAAAAAAAAAAAAAAAAAAAAAAAAAAAAAAATCGGAGTTTTGAGGCATGCAATCGGAATTCGGAGTGGGTATGAAAAAAGCGGAGTAACTCCGCCTAAATCGGAGTGGTTGGCAGGTATGCATATGAATAATGAGTTATCACATTCAAAAAGTGGAGTTTGACACGTTTTCTTTAAAACGCATAAAATTAGCGCATTTTGCATAATTAATTAGGCTAACGACAAAAATTTGCATATTCGGAAAAAACTAATTATACCATCTTGTTCCTTACGTAGATATATACAAACATGCAAATTTTCGTGTTCATCGGACAATCGACGGCCGAGATCATAGGGGGGGGGCCTCCCAGGCCCCCCCCCAGTCAGTGGGTGCTCAAAATAGCCCAGTACAGTAAGGGTTAAAGGCCATCTGTACTAGTGTGGACAGGAGCGATTAGACCACCCAGCGAGGTCACTGACAGGTGGATATCTCATCAACTCAGCTCTCAATTAACATAAGAAAAAGAGGATCAAGGGGAACCAACAGGCACCGATTAGGCATTGTTTTCTATATAGAGGGAGCAAGTAGCTACAAGTAGTACAGTGGGGCTTTAATCATCATTGCTGAGAGTCAAGAAGTACATCAACATTATTATCCCCTTTTATACTTCTTGCAATGAATTTTAAGATATACATACAGACATACATACATACATGTTTAAGACTGTTAGACCTGAAAATAATCCACATCTATAAAGATAATAATGCTACAATTCAATCTGTCTTGAACTTCAAAGCCAAGCTTGAAGTATGTAAAAAATATTCTCAATAATTGCAGAAGTGATCATGAATTATTGCTGCCAAATGTAGATAGAAAAAAAAAAATGATGCTCCTGTATAAAATAACACTTAATATTGAAATGAAGGGGGCAGGGGGTCTTATTCATTAATATTGAGCTATTTGAATACCAAATGTGTTATTTACCTTGCTGAGTTTGAAGAGTGACGTGGCTGCTGAGCCAGCCATGGAGGTTGGACTCTGAAGCTTAACTCCTGGAGCTGAAAACACAAAACAAAAGAATAATAACAATTTGCTACAATGCAGAGTACTTTACTCTTATCACTGATTTTAGGTACCACCTACAATGGCGAAAATGGTAATTTACACTCTCACCATTGAGGGGGGGAGGGGAGGGGGTACAAAATGGAGAAAATATGTCGCTCTTGTATGAAAAATTCTTTAATTTCAGTGATAAAAAAACTCTCAAGAATATGACACATTGGCTGCCTTGAAAGTATACTCAAAATCAAGAGAGAATAATAAGATGTCCCATGAATGGATAGAGAAATCTTTCCAATACGTTTCCTTGAAGGAATAAAATACATGATCCATACTTTACAATGATGCTTAGACAAAGATTTTTTTTCTCCATTTTTAAAGCTACTTTGAGGTGTAGAATGGAAGCATTTTGGGGGGCCCCACTTAAACTTATCTATAAAATATAAGTTTTTGGATGTGATTTAAAAATGAAAGTCAGAACAAATATCAGTATTTTTTTTTATATGTATAGCAAATAATAAGTTTTCAGTTTATTTGTTTATTCAGAGAGGTAACCAAAACATTTTCAGAACCAATGATTGACAGACAACACTTGATAGAAGAAAAAACAAAAAGTCATCTGAAAATGGATAAATAGCACATATCATGCCCTAGGCTTGTAAGAACAGGATAAATAATAATTTTTAACAAATACTTCATTAAATATAATCTAAATATGACATGGTCTATCTTTACAACCGTAAATATCGGAACAGGTTTTCTAATTTTAACAGACCATTACATTTCAGTATCTTACCAAATACAACTACATGTGCATCTTCACAACCATCAACACTGCCATGCAGAACTATGAATAACAATGAAAGTATCATTTCCTGATATCCAGGGTACTTCAATTGTCATAACATTAGGCGCCAAATATTTCACACTTCAACATGGAGCAGGTATGCAAGAACTTTGTTGTTTTTACACATTTTCATGTTTGTCACGTAAAAGCAGAAAAAGAAGCTTTCACTGTTAAAACTCATGCACAGTATAATTCACAAAAGGCTTTTAAGCTTACATCTGTAAATCACAAGATAACAAATTTGGCACGACTGCCAAGTGCTTATAACATATTTCATAGACACAAAATATCATCAACACATAGCTATTGAAATCTAAAGGGCGGGACTTCTTTGTGTGTAACCTTGAATGGCTGCCAATAATACAAGGATTGCAGGCATAATCCAAAATCAACAAGTTGTGAAGATAACAAAATAAAAACCTTCCCCTTTTCAACTACCACTTGATGCAAAAGGGGATATAATCATCTTTTGAATAGCATTAATTTGTATGAAATCTGATGCACATGACACACATGCAATACTATAAGTCAAATCCACGTCCAATGTATGTACCTATTCTATTTTGCAATACTTCTTGTCCCATTATTTTGCTCTTGTAATAAATGAGGTGAATGAATTGAATAGTTTTATTCTACAGCAATTACATCCAACACTTCTTGTAGGCTTCATAATTAAAAAAAATTTATTTCTGTTAATTTTTTTTTTTATAAAAAGATAAGAGAGAATAAAAAAGAGTTTTAGAAATATTGCCTTGATTGCCTTGAAAATAAACAGGAAGCACAAGGCTTGCTCTAATTATTGCCAAAACCTTGATTTGTTCTATTTCATTCACTTTGAAGTGGACTACAATTCATTTTCATAGAACAAATTTTATAGTGCTTTAAATATTTGATGGATTGGATTGGACAAGTACTCACAGGATACAATTAACTTTTATTCCGCCCATATCTCACATGAATTCCTTTGTTTGGGGTCAGTTAACAGTGAGCAACATAAATATTGACATAGCTTCCAAGTTTTACAACCTACAATGTACAGCATACTGCAGTTATTTGTCCTAAATTTCAATTACTCTATTCAAACAATCCATTAAATAAACAAGCATCAATTTTATTGTCTATTGTTATGATTAACACATGCAGCCATTACATAAACAATTGAAAGAAGCAATGAGGCACTGACATGAACAAAAACGTTTGATTTTAACACAATTTCATCTGATTAGATTCTATGAATGAATTTTAACATGAAGGAACAATGCAAGCTGAGCATTTTTATAGGCTTCATAGAATTTGTGACTTTGCTCTGTCATATGGTAAAATCTTCATCCCCATGCAAATAACCTGTGTTTCAGAAATTTTCCGAAAGCTAATCATTGGTTCATTGCCAAGAATGTTCTTTTTCTTTTCTTTCCTTTTCTTTGGTGCCCGATCCATACACAGTTATTTTGTCTGCAATGGGATGGGGGAGTAGTCCTTGAAAAAATATATGCTATCTCCTTGTTAATATGAGTATTTAACTGCAAAAAAAATAAGTATCTAAAATGGAAACACATCATAAAAATCAGGGACAGATCTTTGGTGATTTAACACAGTTTCCCTCCAAAATGAACATCCAACAACATGCTACATACAAGCACAATGCATCACAATGCATCGCTATATCACTGTCTTGAGATATTGACATTTTCATGCATGCATCCTCTTTGCTCCCTCACTTACTATGTTTGATCAACTGAATAGGGCAAGAGGCTGAGGAGCCTGGAGCCACCACACGAAACGTGGTGGTTGCTGGAATAAGAATTCAAGATGTTAGTCTCGTTTGGGACGGCGTGCATGGCGGATGTTGATTGCTTGACAAGGTGGGAGGGGTTAGTAATGAACATGGATGGCATGCATGGTTGATCCGTGAGTTTCAATGGGACAGTCTTCACTATTTTATATGGGATGGATTCGTCTGAAGATTTGCTTTCATCTTTCTGAACAAGTTTTACTGAGGTTACTATTACAGTTTATTAAAGTAGACCAAAATGTTATACAAGGCACAAGGCCAAGGTTATAGCGATCAAATTGATGAGTTTTGGAGAGGGGAAAGCCCAATGTATTAACTCTTTACTGATGTATCTGATGTTATTTGTGGTCAGCAAGCCTGTCACTCACATCATCAACATACTACAACATTATCGAAAAACACACACTGAAAAACACACAAGATGCATGAATATCAACTCACTTCACTATTTACAAAGAGCATGTAATGTAATCAAATTCACACGATGGGCTATCAAACGAGTTAAAGTCACAGTGCATTAAAAGAGTTACATGAAATCACATTTGAAGATGGAAAATATGTCTAAAGTACCCTGATATTAGTAGTATGAATCTTTCATTTGCATTTATGATTAGTTCACCGGCTCTTGCTTTGGTTATACAAATTATGACAAAATATTTCTTACACCGACTAATTTCTGTGTTACCATGTATTTTCAATCCACACTTTTACCATCGTTACAGAAAAATTAATTATCATGTTTTGCAGATTTTGGATTGTCTCATTTAAAAAAGGACAGATACTTAATCGCAGTGATTTGGATGCTTCCTTTATGTAAACTGTTTACCTTGTGCTTTGATTGGTGACTGGAGTGGCTTGGTGGAAGCAGCGCCACCCACAGAGGATAAGGCTGCACTTGAGGTAGGGGGCATGTCATACTTCTGCAGCTGTAGTAAATAGGCATCAGCTGCAACACAAACATTCACAAGAAACATGAGAGGCTTACAGAACGAAAAGGTTCAAAAGAATTCATCCAACAGAATCATACAATTTTCGTACAATGAGCTCTGTCTTCAGATTATCTGTAAACAATCCAGGATTAACTCTTGTTTTTCATAATCAGCATTTGCTTGTTTTTTTAAATATTTGTTTGCTTCATTTTCAAAAAACGAGTCATTTATGCATTGTTTTTTTCATTGTAGTTGAAAAAATACAAGAAACATTGAATATCCTTCTTAATAAACATAAAGAAGTCACTGACATCATTTACTATAGTTCTTGTCAACAAGCAACACTGCATATTGCACAATAAATATCCCCTAGCAATATCTTAAACATTCAAACATTAAAGTAGGATATACTTGAGGATGCTTGCAATAGTGTTCATGAGATAGTTAATACATTGCTATCACATTTCTAGAAATGGAGTTGACTTAATTCTTTTCAGAATACATATATAAATTCAAATGTATAGCTTCCTCTTTTCATTCTTTTAAAAAACATGTTTTTACTTGTTCTGCAATGTCATAAGTACAAACCTGTGGCTACAGCACCCCATGATACTTCCAGTGTAGTGGTGCTAGCTCGGACTAGCTGGACCCTGCCTGGGGCCATGGGCTTCTCAGTCTCCAAGAACCAAAGGTCTTTGCAGCACACCTGCAAGAAAAGCAACAAAATCTCTATAAAGTAATTGAATGAAACATCGGATATGAAACATCGGATTTGAAGCATGGTACTAAGTGACAATTTTACGATTTAGTCTTTTCATTTCTAAACCTAGACATCATACACCAAAGATGAAGCTACAGTTTTACATCTTTAATGTTCACATTCCAATCATAATTCTAAACTTACAACTTAGTAACAACTCCAAACTAACTCGACATCAACTCTAAACCAACCGATTCTTGATCATTCGCGATAATGGAATCGTTTGTTTGGTCTGCTGCCTGCATCAGTAATGGGATTGGAGTATTGATAAAGTGAAGTTTTACCCTTTTATAGCCAAGCTATGGAGCAATATAGCAACAATGTTCATTGGTGACAACTTTACGGTAATATCATTCCTTGTCATTAAGGAATAAATCACAAATAAGTATATTTCTGAGCCCTATAAGACTTACCTGGTTATTCCATGCCTTGCGATATCCATCCCTTCCACTCCATACGTAGAGTCTTGTATGGATAGCAACAGAGCAATGCCCAGCCCTGGCTCTAGGTACAGCCTCTTCAAACACCTCCATCGCCAGTGGCTCCCATGTGTGGGTTGCTAGTGGGATAAATTATCATAACCAAAATGAAATGAGAAGTGTAAAATCAAAACTAAAAAAATGAAGCAATAGACTCGATATTAACTTTTGCCAGGTTATATTTCAACATTTTACAAGTCAAAAGTGAAATTTGGGGAGTCGGTGTGTATCAGACCGTTTAGACACATATCATTGGCCTGCTTTTCCATCACAAACCCTCCTCTCAATGGCTTCTTCTAAATAGCACATATCTAGTACAGATATTATCCGTCTTAATCTCCATCACACTCTCCTCCCTCCATCTTATTTCCCTTTCTTTTGAGATATTCCTTATTTTCTTTGTGTCTCTTATTTGAATATTTCATATCTATATACAGTCAAACCTGCTTTAGTGACCACCTGTCTACAAAGACCACATTTTTTTGTTTCCCTTGAAAATGGTTTCTCATTGAAACATGTACTAAAGGAACCTGTCTACAAAGACCACTTTTTGTGTTTCCCTTAGGTGGTCGCTATAGACAGGTTTGACTACATACTATTGCAGTCTGTGAGTCTCTTGTTACTTTTTTGCAATCAATATAAATGCTTTCACACAGAACATATGTCCACTTTGATTGTAAAACTTTTGATTATTTAAAACTTTTATACTGTGAGATTTTAAAAACTACACTTCATCCATACATGATAAATTGCTCCATTTTGAATGTTCTATCTAACTACTTTTTTCTTAAACATTAAAAAAAAAAATCAACATATTTTCACCCAATACCCCATTCCAGATACTGAAGATTAACAGACCACATCCTCCAGTCATTAACCAATTAAGGGGTACATGTTAAGTTTGTTATAAATGTCTTGTCTGACTTAAAGGGTAGCCTTGGCCTAACTATGACAGCTCAAAATAAATAAGAAGATATAGAGTATTTACATGTTAGAGAAAGCAATACAAAACAAAATTACTAGTAATGCTGACACTTTTCAACATTATTTTATACTTGGTCTGGGAAAAAGTCACATCTAATAGGTTTTGCAAGACTTGAATATCTTTCTGCACCTCTTTTTTTTTTCTAAAATGTACTATTGAATGTATTAATAACTTTAAAATAGCAAACTGTAAAATCAGCACTTTCGAAACATGAACCTTTGGCGAAAGGACAGCCACTTGGACAGCCAGAAACTTATGCGAATTACACAAATTTACTCCTGTGGTATTTGTGGTTCAATTATTTCATGGCATGAACTTGATGAAATGTTTCACAAACTCAATCACTTGCAATATCCAGCAACAATTCTTGCACTAAAAGAGTTTCAGATTTAACAGCATTTGGAATCTAAAAATTAAAATAATTCAAAACTGTTGGTGAATTTTTGAAAAATACGAGCAAAAGAGGAGTGAGTCAAGTGTTTTGAAGGAAGTCAGGATGGATGAGTCATAAGGAAATGGGACCCTTCCATTTCTTGATAACAACTATGGTATAGAGGGAGGAAGAAGCTTACAACCAAGGAGAAGTGAGAGATAGAAATTAGGAGATTGAGAGACAAAGAGACGGTGAGGGATAGAGAGAAATAGACAGAGACAGACAGACAGAGATACAGAGAGAAAAAGAGGGGGGGGGGGGGAGTAGAGAGAAAAGAGGGGATGGAAACATATGAAATTGACAAAGAGAGTATAAAATACAAGCGAACAAATAGCTATGAAAAAGAGAAAGATGAGGTGGGTGGGACAAAATATATTAAAAAACCTTTGATTAAAATTTTTTTTTTTTTAAATTGAAAGATTGGAAAATTACTACAAAATAATATGGAAAAGAAATTACAAATGTAAATATTTCTGACATGCAATTAAACTAGATGGAACTTTGACTGCGCGCAGTCAAAAATGATGCCTCCGCCATAGAGCAATTTTACAAACCAAAACAGAAACAATTTTTAAATTCAAGTTTGATTGTAATCCATCTGTGGGTTTTAATGATAATGCATGCACAAGCTATTTTTGGCATACATAATGAGCCATGTGACCTTTGACCTTCGACCTGGTGACCCCAAAATCTAATCAGTTCATTGGCTCTGCAAGATACATACATGACTTGAGTTTGATAGTAATCTGTCTATTTGATCTCATGATAATGCGATCACAAGCTATTTTTGGATACATAAAGACCCCTGTGACCTTTGACCTGGTGACCCCAAAATCGAATCATTTCATTGGCTCTGCGAGATACATACATGACCTGAGTTTGGCAGGAATCCATCAATCGGTTCTTGAGATAATGCGATCAAAGCTATTTTGCATACATAATGAGCCCTGTGACCTTTGACCTTCGACCTTGTGACCCCAAAATCTAATCAGTTCATTGGCTCTGCAAGATACACCCATGACTTAAGTTTGGCAGGAATCCATCAATCAGTTCTTGAGATAACGTGATCACGAGCCATTTTCGCATACATAATGAGCCCTGTGACCTTGGATCTCGTGACTCCAAAATCTAATCAGTTTATTGGCTCTGTGAGATACATACATGACTCAAGTTTGGCAGGAATCCATAAATCGGTTCTTGAGATAACGCGATCACGAGCCATTTTCGCATACATAATGAGCCCTGTGACCTTTGACCTTGGATCTCGTGACCCCAAAATCTAATCAGTTCATTGGCTCTGTGAGATACATACATGACCCAAGTTTGGCGGGAATCGACCAATCGGTTCTTGAGATAACGCGATCACGAGAACGGGACGTACGGACGGACGGACAACCCGAAAACATAATGCCTCCGGCTACTTTGTAGCGGAGGCATAAAAAAGGTATCATTAACATTAATCATATAAGAACATGTAATTATTAGGGTGCAAATGTGGTTGCGCTTGTTTGTGTTATTAATACATCAACACCACTTGACACACACAAACACACATACAAATTAGATTAAGGTAACCCTGGGCGACCATTGGCATGACAGTGGGCGGATTCTCGACATGCATAGAGCTAGCCACGCCCCTCCATGTAAATCCCTGATAAGGAACTTGGTGCGACTTGGCAAAGGATGTGTTCCTATGACATCGATGATCCAACCAGACATGTTAACCCGCGGTGCGCTTGGCTTACGCTAGTACTACGGGGGTGGACTCCGCCAATGCTGAATATTTTGCTTCCCCTCAAGCACATTCCTCACAGCTGTTAATGCTCAATTTTCAGTGATATATATGTTAAATGTAAATACGGATTAAGAGTGGGATTCGAAAGGGACAATCATAGGCACAATGTATTTGTCTAAACATCTAGACACAATCGTATCATGCAATGTAATTCCTATCTACCTACATATATGGCTGGCTAAAATTTATCAGAAATTTCAGGAAAGATACAAGTATAACTTTCTACTCAATACAATTAATTTTGACGTCTTTTCAAAGAATTAATTATATAATGTGACACTTTTGTTATATTTCATATCATGTTCTAATTTTTGTCAATAATGTGAATTATTTTTTGTGAAATGTGAAACAAATAAACTTGAAACTTGAAGTAATTCTTGTTTGACCCATACTACATGTACACATTTAAATTTCTTCATTCATAAGTTCTTTAGTATAAATAAGTTATTAAAATAAACAAGCGTCTACTACGCATATGAATTAATAGTAAACATGTGCATTAAAAGAGATTGATGCCTGCAATTCACTCACTTATTTTTCATTGATAATTTTGTACTTATCCTATTTCCTGCAAATAATCCCTTATGAAATCAATGCTGCTCATACGACTACCTAAATTAATAACTTCCTAATTGCTTCAGTATCAAGCTCTTTCAAAGGGATTTACACTTAGCACAGTTCTTTACCAGTGATGCACTGTCATTTGCAATGATGTGCGCTATACATCAACCCCACAATGCATATCCTGTATTCCCCATTTTCTAACCACAAGTGTTTTGCTTGTGTTTATTATCGAAATCCATTCAGTGCAGTGCCTAAATGCATTTGACCTATGACTTTTTCCAAATGCTGTGAAAAGTTTTGACTAACAGAAAATATAATCTTCCATACATTTTGTTCTGTTCTAAACAAAATTGTGGTTGTAAGTGATAATTTGTTTACATTGAAGAATAATTTGTATTTTTATTTATAATTATAATAATTATCATTATCATTATCATGTTTATTATTATTATCATTATTATTATCATTATTATTGGTATTATCATTATCATTATCATTATTATTATTATTTCTATCATTATTTTTATTATAATTAAAATTGTTATTATCATTATTATTATCATCATTATCATCATCATTTTATTCTAACCCTCTGACCTTTGACCTGTGGAATCTGTTTATCCTTTCTTGCTTGTACACATTGTGTTTAGGGTATCTATTATCAAATCTTACATTACGAAATGATTTCTGAGATTTCTTACACTCACATGACCCTGTGACCTATGACCTCTTGCATAAAATAATCTGAGCAGTTCATATTTTATGTTTACATATATTTAGGCTCAAGTGACTATTGACTCATCACTTCTGAAGTTATTGTAATAAGATAACGACATCTGAGGTTTTCACAATTGTATGACCCTGTGACCTTTGACCTCAATTCTAACTCTTAAACCTCAACTTTAATCAGTTCATTAAATTCATATTATCAAACTTACACATATTTCATTTAAGTTTGGTTAAATTTGTCTTAATTATTCTAAATTGTTCTTGTTTGTTCACAAGTTTTCATTGACAACTGACACAACAAATAAAGAGAATTACACAAGGCCTATGACATCCTCTAAATATATGTACTTCAGTGTACTTTAAATTAAATAGCAGTAACTGGTACATCATCAGGGCTGGCATGTTTTAAATGTGTTATAAGTACCTATTGTATCCAAATTTATCATTTTACTGGTGTAGAAAAAAACCTTTCACCAACATATGACCTCTGACCTTTGACCCTGAAAAGGCTGAAATGTAATCAATAAGTGTCCTTTGAGTGACTGCATATTCAATGCCAACTTTAATTGATAGACAAACATAACTTTACAATCCCCTGACATTTCTTTTGGATTCAAACTATCATTTCTTTGATTTGAACAATGACCTTTACCCTTGGAGTTTAACCCTGTAACAAATTAAACATTCTAATCAAAATCTGATAACTCAATTATATTTCTTTGTGTATGGAATAAAGGAGGCACACAGGAATACAAAGAAATAATGCCACAGTCCTTGTATCACTTCTCAGTTATGTTTACATTCTTTTCCATTAACTTCATCATAAATGTGTCACAGATTTGAAAGGTATATAATTACACAACTGAGGGTCATGCACCTTCTTACCTAGATTGAGAGAAGCCAATGTGTTTGTACACTTCCATTCCTTTTCATGAGCTGCTACTTTGACATCATCCATCACAAGAGGTACCCAGCCACCAAACACAAACATTCTAAGATGAGAAAAAAGAGATCAAGTTTGCAACAATTAATATCTTTCCAGTGTTTATAATATCATATGATGCCTGTGTATATTCCCTTTATCCACACATTTTCATACAGGAAGGATAAAGCTTGTCACTAATCCCATCTCCATCTTCTGTTTTTTATCCTTCCCTTTTCTTTCATTCAGCTCATCCTTTACAACTTTTCTGCTTCAAACAATATAACAGATACTGACGGACAGATCACAATCAAATTTCAATTAGGTGATCCTCCCATCTTTACACTTACTTGAGCCAAGTTGGACTAGCATCACTGTAACAATTCTTGTAATAGCAAGACTTTAGAAGAAAAAAATATTCCCAATTTGACTGAATATCTTTCACCTCTTGTCTTATTAAAATTTAAAAATAAAAAAAACATCACAAGGAATCATCTAACTTAATCAAAAAGATAAGTTGAAATATTTATCAATAGTTCCTCAAGATATTTTATCAAAGCCAATGTAATGGCTTGATTATAAAAAAAAATCTCAATTTTTCTATATTTGAAAATATTAAAACCAATAAGAAATAGCTTAAAGTTATGGCTGTAGTATAAACTATACGTTTTAAAGATCAAGGTAAACATGAAAACATTTGAATTTGCCGGGCTTGATCATTACATTTGATATAATTATCTTTCCAGTTCAGTTATGTATGCTCTGCCAAGTTGGATGATAATTCTATCAACTTTCCAATCCTAGAACTATAAACACACTTTTTAAACTTGAAGGCACAATGAATGCACATCATTCTCTGTTTAATCGATGATAGCAAATAACCACCAATGTAATGAAATTATTCTCTACCTATTTCCGATGACAGTGGCAGAGTGCAAACTTCTTGGTAGTGGGTTGGGTCCATTGAGTTCAGGTTTGACCCATGTATGTGTATCTGTATTAGTCAAGAAGAAAATATAATTGAAATACTATACTCAATGGGAAAAAAGGACACAACTTCAATTATCTACATTTCATTGGTACATTATTAGGAGATATTGGTATTGATTACATTTTAAGAGGAACACAAATGACTCTCTGGAAACAATGACATTCAAATCATAATGAAAATACAATTAAAAATGTCTGTATTCTGTACAGCCAATCCCTAATTTAAGTTAAGTTTCCCAAATCACGCTACTTACCCATGTTGAGTTGCCAAAGGTCACCGAGCCGACAGCCACTCATACCACCATACACAATGAGTCGATTAAAGGAGCCATCCTTTGGAGCATAACCTACAACGGTATGTGATTCTCTAGGTGGAGGGGCAGGTCCTGTGGTTAGGGGTATGTCCCAAATCATGTTCGAGTAGCCAGATCTCAGCTCCAGGGAGTAGAGATCATTGAGATACCTGCATACAAGAAAGGCAATCAAAATGAAAGAACATTGAATGATAAAGTTGATATGGTTTACTACTTTACTTTAATACCGATTTGAAATTCAGTCAATTGGTGCATTACCAAGGTTACAAAATGAAACTGAAATTTGATTTCAATGGAAGTAGGATGCAGAAACATTTAACTTTATCTCCCACAAGATGAGATTCTAACACTGTTCTCAGCACTAACCTTGGTATATTATTCTTTGGATCATCACTATCATTGGCTAGTCCTCCAAAGAGATATGCTTTGCTCCCAAGCATGGTGAACGTGTGACCAAGTCGAGGGCATGGGGGTGGTGCATTCTTAGCAGTCTTAGGCTTGAGTCGTTTCCATTCCCATCTACTGGCTTGCAGTTCGTATAGCTCGTTGGAGTACTTGCCATACTCCACCATTCCTCCAAATATGAAGAGACGGGTGCCATCACTGACAAAGCCATAAGCTGCACAGCCTGGGGGTATATCGCCTCTCACTGCTGGGACAAACCACTGGTTGGTAGCTGTATATGATAGAAACACAAAAAATTATTATGTCACTATACTATTCCATCTTCTTGCCATATTTATATCAACATTCAAATAGACCTATGTGTGCATGTACATTGTCATTCTACTCATCATCAACTAGAAGAATAATGAAAAGCTGTGACAAAGATAAACATGAGGATTCTGGGAATTTGATTAATCAGCAAAAAATTAAAAAAGATAGATATTTGGTGCAATTTAT
The DNA here is from genome assembly GCA_035222895.1 of Strongylocentrotus droebachiensis. Lineage (NCBI taxonomy): Eukaryota > Metazoa > Echinodermata > Echinoidea > Camarodonta > Strongylocentrotidae > Strongylocentrotus > Strongylocentrotus droebachiensis. The sequence continues at coordinate 52,554 of JAVYIG010004664.1, forward strand.
GTCTAATGTTAAACCAAGACTGATCCAATAAGAAATAAAATAAATAGGAAAGACTGAGTTTTTATAGTTTCATGGAATTCTACCAGATACAAATGCTTTTCATATGTAGCAGACAATTGTTAGCATATACACTGTAGCTGACAACTGAATATGAATCAAGATGAAATTTTAATTTGAGATGAAAAGACTATTGATGAAGGAAGATGTGACTTTGTTTGAGGATATTAAAGTACAATGCATCCAACCTTTTACTACTTTACAATTTTTTTTTTAGTCTCTTCATTTTTACAGAGGGATCTATAAACTTTTCTTGCAATTATCACTTTAGAATTTCATTAATGATCTGCAAAACTCAAACACTACCAATAGATACAGGGTTACCAGCATTTCATGTAACAAAACTTTTTTCCCCTGATTTTTCCCTGAAAGAGTTTGAAAAGTTCATTAAACTTACTGGAGATATTTTACACACTAAAAAATCATTCAGTAGATTTATAGTCTACTAGACCTAGGTCTATGCTGAAAGTGATGAGACATAAAACAAATATGAGAGCCTTACTAGATCTAGAGTCTACTTAAACTACTAGGATCTACATTTCTTGTGGGGGAGGGGGAGGGGGGGGGGGCAGGGGCAAAAAACAAATCCATCTTTTCCCTGGTTTGAGAGTAATTTTTCTCAAATTCCCTTACTTTTGGGGAAGGGGCTCCAGATCCAGATTTTTTAATTCAATATTAATAAAGTGCAAGACTAGTATGACTGTAAATTGTAATGTTTTATAAATGTTTTGGGGTTCCAGACTGAAAATTTGGGTGCCTATATATTGAAAGTCTCACATAAAATCAAATTCAGTACAAGTACAACTTACAAGAGAACCTGAAATCCAGGCTGATTTAATTTAATTTTCAATTCCCCAGGCTTAATTTTTATTTTGATGAAAAACTGCATACAAATGTTATTTAAAATTGTAGGCCTAGAATCTAGAGTCTGATAATGAACAACATAATAAATAACATCAAACAGCACGTACACACAGACCACAGTACTTCGTCAAGGGTAAACTCATAAAGATTTGCATTCACAACTGGTCAATTTTAATTTTATGAAAATTTAGTGGCGCCAGCGCAGTGGCTGCCATTTCAATGATAAACAATGTAGGCCGCCATCTTGAATTTTACTAATGTTCTACGAAAAACGAGAAATTAAATGGATAATAACATCAGAAGAATATCTTACTCAAGATTTATATAAAAATGTAATTTTTCTGCGGAAACATACCACGAAGAACGAAAATCATGCACGAGAAAGTGAAAGAAACGGGTCATTTTGGAATGACAACAATGGGGCGCCATTTTGAATGGGCCCGTACTCGACCAAAAATTCAACATCACCTGTATTGTAAACATGGAGTTCATCCACGATCCCCTCATTCCCACCGCCGAAGACTACCATAAGGTCTTTGATTGCGACGGCTCGATGTCCATGGCGAGGTCGGGGGCTTGGACCAGTCGTATTTGTCACACGCTTCCATTTTAGTATGGGAGCCGCCATTTTGTCTCTTACCCACAATGCAATGTACCAAGCAGCTGAAAAATATTGACGAAACCCGGATATAAAAGTACATTGTAATTAAGAAAAAAATATACATTGTTAAAAAAATCATTATTATATTTATATATGAATAAATAAATACTATTTATATATTTAAGTATATTTGTTATTATTCAAATTATGTAAAAAGTATATCTTATAATTCTTTTCTCTTGGATATTCAAATACATATTTCACAATTATCACCATAAATCTAAATCATATTCGTGCATTTTCAAATCTAGCATATTTAAATGTGAGAATACCTCTCTATCTGTAAATAATGTTCTTATTATAGATAATAAATTAAAATAAAATACTCAATTCAATAATAGTATGCGGTAGACGAGGGGAATCAGAGGAGAGTTGGAACTTTATTCCTATTGCGGATGTCTCTGACCGGTTTTCTAAGAAGCTGCTGAATATTCATATATCTCCCAGCGTTTTTACTTTGGTGATTGGTCAAATAAGGGAGGTGCGGTGGAGAGAAAAGGAAAGTAGGCAATCAAAATAGTGAGTTTGGTTCAGCGTTACTCAGAACTGCCGAAGTTGAATCCACATTGCCAGATACAGAGAAATGCATTCAGGGAGTATGGCATTAATGTGGCTCAACTCTCAACGTAATATATATATTGTGGGAAAAGAAGAAATTGACAAACAATAACAACCAAAGAACAACAGCTTCACAATCGCAGGGGCCGGGGAAGAGCGGAGATGGGCGTGGTCAGCTTACGGAGTTTGTGCGTGGCATCCATTTTCGTTACGGTACTCAGAGAACATGATAGTCCCGATGATAGTGAACTCCATTGAGTCCTCTTTGGTCACATATCAATCAAAGGTGATCAAACGAAATACAGTTAATATTCACTTGGTTTTCTGCCAAGTATACGACAGTTTTCAACGGCTTTGTTAACAGTCTTCTACACGCACTGGAAAGGGTTGCGGGACAGTTCTACCCGGCACAGAATGTTCCACGACCAAAAATGAAGAAGAAAATGATACTTGATAGAAAGTAGAAAGGGGAAAAAAGCAGAAAAGGACTTTGCGTACTTTCCACGCCTTTCACATTATTTTGTAATGACTCTATTTTTCCATCAATTAAGGTTATATATACCGTCAAACCAGATTTTTCTTCCCTTGTATCTAGGACATTTAGGAAGATCCTTGCAAACACTTTTGGCTCGGTTTGGTTTGATTTGGTTTTATTTATTACCATGGTAGGCCTATATAGGCCTACACTTATATTGTTTTCTTCTTCAAAGAATACGACCACTTGATTCAAAGCCATGAATATAATGTTCTCCTTAGAGATCGATTCAGAAAGAAAGAAACTTAGGAAAGAAAGAAGAGATAACTTGAAAAAAAAAATACCAACGATTTAAACAAATGAATAACTGATTGGCAGTGTCGGTCGGCAAATTTTAAGACCCCCCCCCCCCCCCCGTCCCACCTCTGCACTCGAAATATTCAAATGTTATACCTCATATGAAACAAAGAAATATCGATTTGTAGGTAAAATTGATAGGATTTTATAGTTAGGCCTAGTGGGATCCGGGCAATATAATGCGTATCAATACCATTAAGGTGGATGAAGTGAGATAGAATTGGCATTCCTTCTAAAAAAATGAATATACTGTGTTTTCATATGTGCTTATAATATTTCTGAATTATACAAATAAAATGGGGGAAGTACGGGGGAAGTACCTTCTGAATTTTTTGAGCAAAATATATATGAGCAATTGGGCATGTTTTATATCTCGATTTTGTCATCTGTATATATAAAGAACACATTGACATAGTTAATTTCGAGTTAATTATTATGCCATGTCGTTGAAGAAAAACGGGTGACCTGAAAAAAGGGTCTTGAAATGAAAACTCGCGGAGCGCTGGCCCGGCCGCGAATTTTTTTTCCGTACTCGAGAGAGCAAAAATCCCATGTGCGCATGCGCGTGGACTTATGATTTCTCTGCTACTTCCCATACGAAATGTACATGTATTCGCATGTACTGTGCACGATTCGCGTTCTACGAGTAAACGATGGCATAGTAGTCTTCAAACACAGACTCTGATTTGCCAGTTTGACAAATCAATATGCGTATGTGTCGCGATGTGCTTATTCAAGTCTGTGTAGTTGTATGATTCAGACCCAGTAGTGCATATGGAAATACATTGCAACTTGTATAGAATGGTATAGTAGTCTGCAAGCACAGACGCTAATCTGACAGTTTGACAACATAGTGCTGAGAAGTACTTTATTCAAGTCGCCAACTTGTATAGAATGGTATAGTAGTCTGCAAGCACAGACGCTAATCTGACAGTTTGACAACATACTAGTAGTGTGCTGAGAAGTACTTTATTCAAGTCTGCGTAGATGTATGATTCAGACCCTACTGGTGCGTGCGTTAGAAATGCATCTCAATGTGTAGAGTGTAGTATAGTAGTCTGCAAGGACATAATAATATATTGTGTATTGATGAGTTGTGATTTTATGCAAGTTTGTGTAGTTTAATGATTCCAGACCCCATGGTAGGCCTATGTATTGTGCCACTGCTCTCTGGCACACTCTTTCTCTCTCTCTCTCTCTCTCTCTCTCTCTCTCCATATCTCTCTCTCTTTCTCTCTCTCTCTCTCTCTCTCTAGCCCTCCCTCCAGTATGCTCGCACTCTCTGTATTACTTTTATTTATAATCATGGTCTGCTGAGAGCCAGAAGATGTCCTTCTGGCTCTCAGCAGACCATGATTATAAATAAAAGTAATACAGAGAGTGCGAGCATACTGGAGGGAGAGCTAGAGAGAGAGAAAGAGAGAGAGAGAGAGAGAGAGAGAGTGAGAGAGCAGTGGCACAACACAGAAAACTACGAAAACTTGAATAAAAGCACTACTCAATACACAATAGGCCTATATTATTCTGTCAAACTGTCAAAGGAGAGTCTGTGCTTGCATACTACTATGCCACTCTATAAGTTGAGGTGCATTTCCAATACACGCACCAGTAGGGTCTGAATCATAAAACTACTCAGACTTGAATAACACTATTTTGTCAAACTGTCAGATTAGCGTCTGTGCTTGCAGACTACTATGCCACTCTGCAAGTTGAGATGCCTTTCCAATACACGCACCAGTAGGGTCTGAATCATAAAACTACACATATTTGAATATAAAGCACTACTCAAGACACTATGTTGTCAAACTGTCCGATTAGCGTCTGTGCTTGCAGACTACTATACCATGCTATTCAATTTGGGATGCATTAATTCTGTAAGCACTAAAATGTCTGAATCATACAACTACTCAGACTTGAATACTAGTACTATTGCTACGCACGATTATGCGTAATTGTTTTGTCAAACTGGCAAATCAGAGTCTGTGTTTGAAGACTACTATGCAATCGTTTACTCGTAGAACGCGAATCGTGCACAGTAGATGCGAATACTGTACATTTCGTATGGGAAGTAGCAGAGAAATCACAAGTCCACGCGCATGCGCACATGGGGTATTTGCCCTCTCGAGTACGGAAAAAAAATTCGCGGCCCGGCCGAGGACCATAGCGAAAATATACAAAGCACAGCGCTCCAGCCTTCTCAGATATCAGCCCAAACGTCCCTGGATAAAGTCCGGGTATAAAGTCAGCAAGACATGTACTCAACATAGCAAGTTGCGATGCGCGGCGTACCAGCAACGAACAAACGATCTACGAACGCGCGGCTAATTCAAGTTGATGGATCCGTTTCGTTTTGTCAGTACAGTTAGGAGGGATTTGTATGCATAGCATAGGTCATAGATTTGAGTGGAGTCGGGCTAACTCGCCCCGCGGGACATCTCGCCCCAGCCTTTTAGGCTGGGGCGAGATGTCCCGATATGATTAATCGATCGAGAGATACCAATGTGTATATGTTTGTGCTCATTGTGACTTAATAATGCCATTTCCAACCACAATCTGCAATGGAATTGTGTTATACGATACTATTGAAGACAATCTATAACTTCTCTTTAGGTAAAATGACAAAAAAATGGCATTTCGGACAATTTACTCACAGCTCGCAATTCGCATTGCCGCACGTACATTAAATGTGCGTTGTATCGACTCGGACCACTGAAATTCGAGCAGTGTTTTTGTCAGTAAATCACTGCAAAAATATCATTTTCATAATGTATGAAGGTCTATTTTTGATTCCTGGTATACATTTCGTTATTGAGAAGTCGAATGTACTACATTTTAGACGAGATGGCTGATGTTTGTTCACATTCTTTCGTCATGGCCGTAAATTAGCAGACTACTGTTGTGCACCGCGCAGCAGCTCATCGCTCAGCTCAGTGTCCAGCTAGCAGTACAGCGCCGCCGCCGGGCGGGTCGGCGGGGGAATTCACTGACTCGGCATCCGTACCCGCTGCACTGCACTGCCCAATTTGATCGAGTGAGTAAACTAATCAAACTACAATCAATCAATTAGGTCCTACATTCATCTAGATCTATATCTACTATATTATCATTATTCATTCAGAGTAGAATATCCATTTTTATTGAGTGAGTAAACTAGACCACTGTAGCTACATCATCTTTACTACTAGCAGAGGCGGCGGAGCGACTTCCAAAGTGGAATGATCATCATCATCATCATCTCTTTCATTGACGTTGAACAATACCTATACCAATCGCGCCCTTTTGATGCGACCGGTCATTCGCGGCGCCTTCTATGAGTGATTGGGTGGCGATCACACTTTATCAGATGAGAGACAATAGACCAATCTGGACATTAGCTCCCGGATTCGAAAAGGCTAGTAGACTGTCAAATTTAAAGAAACCTGTCAGTCACTTTGCAAATTGATTGATGTATAATAGTAGCTGCCGTCGAGCAGTTCGTGAATACATCCACAATGCGATAAGCATAGAATATAAAATAATCAAAGTAACAAAAAGTGTTTTATTCAGAATGGTGAAAGTATACTGTTTCAACAGTACTGTTGACTTAAAGTAGAAATTGTTTCCAGTCATTATTTTGTGAAATGGAAACTATCTGAATTCATAAAACTTACTTGTATAAGTTAATAGTTCAATTAAGATCAGTGGCGTAGGTTATTAGGGGGCACCTTTACCCCGTATAATCGAGTGGAGGGTTAGAAAAGACAAACAGATTATGGGGGGAGGGGGGAGAGAATAGTTGACGTCCGGACCTTTATTTTTCCCGCAACATCTCTCCATCATCCTCGGCCCCTTAAATTTGCAATTATTTTCCGAGAAAGACTGATGCTCCATAATGATGCCGGTGCCCTATAGCTTCGCCACTGATGACGATCAAAGTTTGATATCTTGATTTTCATGGACTGTATCCTATAGTTATGAGTAATTCAGGTGTATTATACTTTGCCTTGATGATGAGAGGGATGGAGACGATGTTGACGAGAGGGATGGAGATGATGTTTGTTGATGAGAGATGCAGATGATGAGAGGAATGGAGACGATGTTGATGATATGAGGGATGGAGATGAGAGGGGTGTTGACGATGTTGATGAGAGATGCAGATTATGAGGGATGTTGACGATGCAGATGATGAGAGGGGTGGAGACGATGTTGACGAGAGGGATGGAGATAATGTTTGTTGATAAGAGATACAGATGATGAGAGGGTTGTTAGTGATGCAGTTGATTGGAGGGATGGAGACGATGTTGAAAGGAAATTAGGCACATATTGTTCAAAGGGTAATGAGAAGGGGAAGTGGCTCTTATTAAAAAGAAAAAGAAACACATGTTAAAATAAACGGGGCACTTATCAAAGACGAAAGGTGGTAATTATGAGAAGGGGAAAGGGCACTTATAAGGAAAAAGGGCATTATTAGGAAGGAAAAGGGGGAGTGTTAAAATAACGGACATTTATAAAAGATGAAAAGAGCACTTATCAGGAGGGGAAGGGGTACTTGTCAAAGTAAATCGAGTATCTCTCAGAATAGAATAGGGTCATTTACAAGAGATGAAAAGGGGCACTCATGAGAATGAAAAGGAACTATTTTCATAGATGAAAAGGAGAAGGGCTCTTTTTTGAATGGGGCACTTATTAAAAAGGAAAGGGGGCACATGTGAAAATATAAGGTGCGCTTATCCGAGTTAAAATGGGGGGTAGTTATTAAAAGGGGTAGGGGCGCTTATTACAAAGGAAAAGGGGCACTTGTCAAAGTAAGAGAGGCACCTCTCAGATTTGAATAGGGCAATTATCAGAGGTGAAGAGGGCACTAATCAAAAGTGAAAAGAGGCACTTCTCGTACCTGAAAAGGGGTACTTACTAGAGATTGAAAAGGGCACTTATGAGAATGGAAATTGGACACTTATTTCAAAGGAAAAAGGGAACTTGTCGAAGGAAAAGGGGCACGTGTCAAAATAAAAGGGGCACTTATCAGAGTTGAAAAGGGAAAGAGGAACTTTTAAAAAATTAATAGGGGCACTTGTCAAAGTTAAAGGGGCACTATTCATATGTAAAAAGGGGCACTTTTTACCAAGTTAAAGGGGCACTTTTCGGGTGCTTGAAAAAGTGGGAGGGGATTGTGCCCCCCTGCCCCCCGGGAGGGCCGCCTCTGGCTGGTGTGCAGTACGTGTGTCGAGACAATACTGGTTGTTGACAAAGGAGCCACCCTCAATCAATCTTCCAAAATTCATAAACTCTCAGTTTTAATAATAATTTGAATACTAAGTCGATCAGTAGATTATAGAAACGCATGAAGCTTCCAGCCCAGAACATAAGTGTGCAAATATATTTGAGGAGGGCGGGGTCAATGATAGCCTTTCCGAGCCCGAACAAAATATTAGGGGGGGGGGCTCATGATAACCGAGCCCAGCCAAAATATTGGGGGGGGGGGGCTCAATGATATCTGAGCCCCTCACAAATATCGGGGGGCTCCGTGATATTATCCTAGCCTTACCAAAAATAATTGGGGGTCTGATGATATCTGAGCCCCACCAAAATATGGGGAGGAGGCTGGGGGGGGGGGGGGGTGCTCAATGATATCAGAGTCCCGCCAAAATATTTGGGGGTCTCAATGATATCTGAGATCCACCAAATATATTTTTTGGGGTCAATGATATGCGAGTTCCGATGTCTGAGCCCCCCCCCCTTCCTCCCCAAATAAATATTTATAAAATGTTTATATTTGAATTGTAAGTCTGTAGGTTATAGGTATACATGAGTTTCATGCCTAGAATGTAATGATTGGGGAGGAGGGGGTTAATGATATCCGAGCCCCGCAAAAAGTATTGGGGGCGGCTCAATGATATCTGAGCCCCACTTAAAATATTGGGGGCTCAATGGTATCTGAGCCCCTAAGGACTCATTGATATCTAAGCCGCACCAAAACATTGGGGGCTCAATGATATCTATAAGCCCCGCCAAAAATATTAGGGGGGGGGGCGCAATGAAATCTGAGCCCCCCAATATTTTTATTGGGGGTTGTGCCCCCCCCCCCCCCCAAGCCACCCCGGTTCCTAAGCCTATGCAACAGTCTATTATATAAGAACATAACTAAGCTGTAAGCATTTTCAGATCAAGTGTTGAATTGTCGTCAAGCTGAGGCGTATTGAGCCAAATATATATATATTTTTTTTTGGGGGGGGGAGGTGGTGGGGGCTGCGTAATTATACAAAAACTTGAATGACTAATAGTAATAATGATGTAGCTACAGTGGTCTAGTTTACTCACTCAATCAAATTGGATATTCTACTCTGAATGACTAATGATAATATAGTAGATATAGATCTAGATGAATTTCATCTAGATGAATGTAGTTTGATTAGTTTACTCACTCGATCAAATTGGGCAGTGCAGTGCAGCGGGTACGGATGCCGAGTCAGTGAATTCCCCCGCCGACCCGCCCGGCGGCGGCGCTGTACTGCTAGCTGGACACTGAGCTGAGCGATGAGCTGCTGCGCGGTGCACAACAGTAGTCTGCTAATTTACGGCCAGGACGAAAGAATGTGAACAAACATCAGCCATCTCGTCTAAAACGTAGTACATTCGACTTCTCAATAACGAAATGTATACCAGGAATCAAAAATAGACCTTCATACATTATGAAAATGATATTTTTGCAGTGATTTACTGACAAAAACACTGCTCGAATTTCAGTGGTCCGAGTCGATACAACGCACATTTAATGTACGTGCGGCAATGCGATTTGCGAGCTGTGAGTAAATTGTCCGAAATGCCATTTTTTTGTCATTTTACCTAAAGAGAAGTTATAGATTGTCTTCAATAGTATCATATAACACAATACCATTGCATATTGTGGTTGGAAATGGCATTATTAAGTCACAATGAGCACAAACATATACACATTGGTATCTCTCGATCGATTAATCATATCGGGACATCTCGCCCCAGCCTAAAAGGCTGGGGCGAGATGTCCCGCGGGGCGAGTTAGCCCGGATTCATTTGAGTACAGCTATGGAGCGTGATAAAGAAGATGTTCAGTCGATCACCTCGGAAAAAACACAAAGCGCAAATGTCATTCGAGGCACAGATAGGAGTAAAACAGTTTCGGAATTATTTGGCTTTGGAAAAGTGAGTAAATTTGGGAGTTCTTTTGGAAACATTCAGCCTTGCTATGTCCCATCTGTTGAAATTTGTGTAGGGTCTGTGAATATTCAAATGGATGCTTAGCTCTGTGACTGATATCTGTTCTGCTCACGACCGCGGCAGCCATGGGCATAGGTCTACCGTTGTTGTCAGATGTTAGTTACTTTTATATATATTTAAATAATGCATCAAATCACTGGTAATTAGATTAGAGGAAAACAAAATGACTGGTGAGTTTTACCACAACAAAGAAAGCATTAGACTCTAAAACTAGACTCTAGTCTAGACTAGTCACAGACCGAAAATTTCTGATCATGCTATTATTTATGCGTATTGACCTCTAGCGCTGCACTACGCGTAAGAGGCAGCAATTGCACACATGAATAGTCAATACACTTTTAGCACACTAATGCACACAATGTCAATGAAGACGATGTGGCTTGATTTGAATTTTGTAATTATTCTTTCTAACATCGGTAAGTTGAAAAAATTGTATTTTACTGCTAGATCTATTTAGGTGTCATCAATTGTCACTTAACTTAAGTACTTCTTCTTCTTGGCTTGGCTTCCTCCAGTTCGGAGAACTGCAGTTGGTGCAGGTGTTGGTAGTACACATATAAAAAAGATAGGCAGGTTTAAAGGTGGCATCACATATATGTAGTGGAACGTTTAACATGGAGGTCAAGTATGAAACTGAGAGAGAGATTGTGAAAGAGTGAGGGGTTGATCCAGTCGGAAAGAGAGGTATGAGAGCAGGAGCCAAGTAGCGATAGCTTTGTGAAGCATTCACCCTTCGTTTTCGAGTTGGAATAATGGCTCTCCCAGTGAAATCAGTGAAATCAGTTGAGTTTTGTACAGTGGTGTTTGAAATGTTGAGAATCAATAGCACAGCTTTTAATACACAGCCAGGATAGTAATGCAGCTATGTGTGGAGCTGTATACAAATGCATTAACAAATTTGACAGTGATCATGAATCATTGAATTGGATTGAATCATTCATTCAATGTTATGTATATGACCATCTCCTTTTTCTTTCTTTCCTAACATGTCCTAATTCCTATTACTTGTCTATGTTTTATTTCAAGGCCCTCATTAACAGGTTCTTTGGATGAAAGAATACCAACAGTAATTTCATTGAGGCCACCTTTTATTTATGAAAGAGAATATGAATGATTCATTATGATTTAACCATGCAGACATCTCAATCGTTATTTATTATCAATAATGTATATCTGTTGATTGCAAAACAGACTGAATATTCTAAGGAAGAGCACTGGGCGATTCAAGCAGTCCTAAGGCAACGTCTAGGACCAGAGTTTGTCAGTCAGAGAGCAGGTGCTGGTGGGCAGAAGGTAAAAGACAAGTAACATTTGTATGTAAGCAAATCATTAATTATCATGTATCCTTCTAAAAGGTCCATTATTATTACAATTCAATACATATTCAAATAATGGTCTGCATATAATTGGGCAAAACACCCCCCCCCCTCTCTCTCTCTCACCCCCTCTCTCTCTCTCTCATTTGTTAAAGAAGCTGAGCGAAGGTTTCAAAAGGCTTTTAACCTTAATAATGTTGGTATCATTGCAAAGTTAATGTTACAATCTTTCTAATGGTTCATATTTAGTTATCAAAAATTGTTACAGAATTGACTTATCTGCTATTAAAAGTGGTGAAATTACTACCCGATTATTCCGCCCTCGATCGGCCCGCTATTGTGACGTACGATTTGTGACGTAGGAGGTTGGGCACATGAGCGCGAGAGTGCTCCCAAGAGCTCTCACACAACTCTCGCCTGCATGCATTATACGTATACAAACGCCACTCGAACGCTAAATATCTGATCAAAATGCCCGAGCTCGAAGAAGAGGTTTTACTCGATTTAGAATTCGAAGTTGATGAGCACAGCTCCACAACTAGTGACAGTGGTACTGATAGTGACGATGATGATGATGGGGGTGTAAGAGAGATGGAAAAAAGAGAACAATTCGGAGAAGACGGCGTCGATGCTGGTGCAAGTCCAGTGATATATCAGCGCGAGCTGGCTGAGCTGCCAGCTGTCGCTCAGCTCCCCCGGCCCCGCTCAACTGGCGATCGATCTGTCATGCACCTTGTTACTGGGGTGACTGGGCGAGACATTTTCGAATTTGTCGGGATGTGTAGGGCCCTTTAGCAAATTTCACGGATAACAAAACAAAGACGTTCAGATGTGAGGTTATATTTGGCGAAAATCAATTACAAATATGCACCATTCATAGATAGAACTGCAGCTGCAGGACATAAACATGCAAAGGGAAGCTCGCGATTCACTCATTATGGTCTCCGTATATAATCAACAGCAATCACTATCACGCCAAGGGCAAGGCATGATGACCGAACAAATACAAAACATCTCGGCAAATTACACAGAACGGAAGGGTATTTGGACAAATCGAATTGCACGATTCACCCCTAGTATTATATAACCTAAATTTGCTTAATATTATATGTAATTACATGATTTCTAGAGATTGTTATTCCACTTTCTGGTCAGGATATGAAGCATGCAAAGTCTGGATAATACGTATATAGGCCTATGCAAAATACCGCACGCGAGCTGTGCGAGAGGCGAGCTTGAGGCCTAGAATTGCGATCGTGCCCAACCAGTGGCGTCATAATCGGCCTACTGCGCGAACAAACTGTTCAAGCCAGGAATAGAAGTTTGAGGAGGTTCTTGTAAAAAGCTTCTTACCGCGTTTCATTTATATTTACAAGACTTTAGAGCAGAATGTGTGTGTTCAAATTGGTCTACGCTATCCGGACATGCATAATTTGCCCATTTTGAGTGATTATGTGAAATTTCTTCGCCTAGCTTCTTTAACTGAACTGTTAACTACAGTATGTGATTTTACAATGTAATTTAACTCTATATATTATAGTTTGTATCCATTGCCCAAGTAAAGGAGGTTAATATTTGTTTTATATCCCACATCGGCAATAAGGTCTATTTAAAGTGAATTTTACATAATAATAAGAACTGATTCTGCAGACAGTTTAGCTTCAGCTAGATTTTACAAAGCGCAACATGCATACATGTAATACAGTTGATGCGCGCTCATTTGACATTGACATTGACTTTGACATTTTGCGTAACCTACTTTGCTATGCGTATTCAATGGGCAAGGGTGGGCAAGTGGGGTAGCAGCAAAAAATTACTTTACAAAAGTACTATCTCGACCTGAGATCGAAAGATAGTACTTGTCTGTAGATACCTTTTTCGTGCTCTGTACAATCGCAATGCAAACAACTATACATGAGGGATATAATAGTAAATATTAATATGGAAATGAAATGGGAACAATATCCTGCAGAGTTCTGAAGTCAGTTAAAGTTGAGCAAAGGAAAATTGTTGATAGTAGAGGTCTATGATGACTATGTTTCAATAAAGAGAATAAAATGGAAGTTCTTTTTGCCTTTTTATGTTATATACTTGTTCATGAATAGATAATGAGAAAAATACTTTTTTCTATGTTGCCAGTAATTGTCAAAGTTTACATATTCATCAGAAAGTAATTATGAACTTACTATCAAAGTAAGGATGAAATCTAAATCTAATACCCCTAGTTGCAGCATGTTTGTTCATATTATAATGTACACAAATTGTACATTGTTAAATATTCATTGTTTGATAGCTATTAATGATTATGATAATAAAAATAATGATGATAATATAATGATGATGATGATGATTACAATGATAATCCCTTCTTGTATAGCGCCTATCACTTTATGATATAACATCTCTATGCACTTCAAAAGGACTTCAGATGTTATTACCCCAGCTTTAGTACCGGCAATGAATCTTGTCTTGTTTACCCAGAGTAGCCTCATCAGTATCAATACTGTTCTCCCTGAGCTATTCAATATTTCCCCTTTCTTAAACTCACTCTCTCCTCTCTTACTTTTTGCTAATATTTGTCTAGTTGGCCTACATTGAAGGATGGCGTTTAATCAACCTAGCCAACGAGACTTTTGGCTTTAATGGCTGGTCACATTCCATCACCAATCAGACAATAGGTAAGATACTATCTATTCAGGATGAAGATTCTGGATGAAGTCCCTCAGATAGGATGTTGAATGGAGCCAATATGTGGCTGTATCCATGCTTGCATGATACATACGTGTACAGAGATGCCAACCAGTACCAGATACCAACAATATGAAACGCATAGAAACATGTACAAGTAAACCCCTCAAACCCCCCAAAAAAACGTTGAACAACGAGCCTACATGGGCGGGAAATACGCAGAATCGGCAGCTTTACAATTTTCTCATTAAATTTTGATGCAAGAGCAAACATTTGACTTGCCTGTTCTTACCAGTAAAATCTATTTTCTGACATTTTACTGGCCCAGGTCCAATGGGCCAGTGGTATAGATTTTTGGGGATACTCAGTTTGTTTGTTTTTGTGTCAAGAGGTTGGCATCTCTGCATGTATGTGCATTGCAGAATCACTGCTGATTAGGCCCAACTATACATCATCTTTAAAAGTAATAGTTCTGGAATTAAAAGTGCGTTTGAGAGAAACTGTCTTCAGTCATTCTGAATTATTCATTATGCAGTAATTGGTTATTCAGAACAACAAAATATGAAAGAAAACTTGCCGGAAGTCACACTGAAAAGCAATTACCTTTGATATGCTCCTTAGGGTGGATGTTGAAACACTATTATTTATGTCATTAGGAGGCTGTATTTGTTGCTGACATCTTTGCATTGTTTTTTCTATCTCCTTGTGCAGATTTTGTAGACCATGTAGGAGGGAGGTTCTACGTAGGTGTGAGTGCTATCATTAGAGTCGAGCTCAAGGTAAATTTGATCTATAGAATTTTGTCTTACTTAGATATAAGTTAAAATTTCTCTAATCAATCACAGCCACTTTGTAACTTGACATATATTCTGTGGAGTTGTTTAATTAAAGAGTCCTGGGGGGGGGGGGTGTTTCACAAAGACTAAGATCGACTTTAAGTTGGACTTAACTGTGACAGGCCATTCATGCCACTGGTTGGAGAGCAAACAGTGGCATGAACAGCCTGCCATAGTTAAGTCCAACTTAAAGTCTATCTTAGTCTTTGTGAAACATCCCCCTGGTACTCTCCTACACAGGAATATCATCATCAATAGTGATCTGTCAGTTTATGACAAGTTCAGTGACCCATTCAAAATTCTATATCAAGTGTCTCTCCAAATTTCTCTCCAAGTTCCTCGGTCTTGAGCCAACCGTTTCATCGTTTCATACCCTGTTGCTCCACATTGAATATATTTTATGTAAATTTTGTTGAAAGTGAGCCAACTGGGGTGGCATTTTTAGTTTTAACCTGCATCGAAATAGATGTGTTTATAAATCTGTGGTAACATTTAATTGCCTATAAAAAAGATTATGCTAATCAGTCGGATTCTGTTTATGATCTGTGATTAACAAATTTCTGGAAGAAAAACTAACGTCAGGGCAAGAATATTATTGTAATACATACATTTATAATTTAGATAGAGACAATAGAGTTAATTTTCTCCACATTGTCTTACATTTTTGTCAGCAACTATTACTTCATCGATTTTGGTTGATTGGTTACAAGACAAAAATTGCTGTTTTTTTTTTTTAAAGAAAGTACCACTAAAAGTGATGCAGAAATGCATTTTTGTGCCACGATAGTGTTGATTTGAAGCAGTGATATGAATTCCTTTTTTTCTTCTTCTTCATTTTTGTTGATTTACAGGATGGTGTTTATCATGAAGACTTAGGCTATGGTGTCAGTGAGGGAATGAAATCAAAGGCATTGGCGCTAGAGAAAGCTCGTAAAGAAGCTGTTACTGATGGACTCAAGAGGTCTCTCAAGTAAGCATTCCCACAATTTAAGACAAAGATATAATCTGTTTGGAGAAAAGAGGGCGCCAACTCATATACTTTTACGCAGAGGTAACACCCTTCTTGCTCTGAACAGACAATATTCCGTGACAATGCAAGTCCGTGTCCCAACAAACCATTAAATACTTTGATGATATTTGGGAAAGTTTCACTGCACATTTAAAAGTGTGATTTTTGTTATCACGCTTATATATGAGATGATGTGGTGTTTAGTAGGATAATTTTGTTGCTATTATCAGTACAGTTTTAAATGACGAGAAATTGATAGCTTTGAAACCTTTGCCTGTTTAAAATTATAGAATGACCATAAAATGATTTATTGAACAAACAAATATTGACATGATAATCAATCATTGAAATGCCTTCATGTTTACTGATGATTTATTGCACTTATTTTTCTTTCTTTCAGGAGCTTTGGAAATTGCTTAGGGAACTGTCTGAATGATAAAACATATCTACGATCAATTGGAAAAGCACCCAAAAAAGTAAGTACATTGATAGCATAAATTGATCAAATGGCTCTTCTTTGTAAAATGTTAACTAATACAGTCTGTAAAGAGCAATGCATATATAAAACTCCACTTAAGATGCGTATTAGGCGAAATGATGATCTAGTTTACTCTACATTCGAATGCGTACATATCACTAATAGTTCTTACTCAGTCAATTTTATAGTTGTATATAGGCCACCGCCATCACCAATGAATGGATTCACTAATGCAGATTTTCTTAGTGAATTTGATGATTTTGTAAATGAAGTATCTCTTCTTCCAGGAAAGCTAATTTTACTGGGTGATTTTAATGTCCACTGGGATAATCCCTCTAAAAATGATGTTATTCATTTCTCTTCAACAACAACTGCTGGTTTTGCTCAATGTGTAAATGGCCCAACACATAGTCTTGGGCACACCTTAGACTTGGTGTTTACCCGCTGTGATGAATCTGATAAATCTTTGCTTAAGGATTGTTACATTGATGAAACATGTATGTCTGATCATCATATTGTGTGTTTCACTTTGCAGCTTCCAAAACCTATACCTATGCAAACTGTATCAACTCTTCGCAACTATCGTAAAATCGATAAGAATCAATTTGTTAACTCACTAACTGAGTTGTTATCATCCAAACCAATCAATGTGGATGTTGACCCTTTGTTCGAATGGTATGAATCTGGAATGGAAGAATTGTTAGACACATATGCACCAGCAACAATTAAGACTCGACCTGTAAAGAATCTGGTTTAATGACTCAATTCATACTGCTCGCCGAGAGCGACGTCGAGCCGAACGAAAGTGGCGGAAATCAAGATCTGATCAGGATCGTGAATTGTATATGAAAGAAAAGAGATATGTCTGTGAACTCACTGAAACCGCCAAAGAAAGCTACATGTATTTCAAAGATAAACTAGCTTCTTGTAGTAGCAAGGATGTTTATCGCACTATTAACTCTCTTTTAAACAAGAAATCAAATCATCTTCCATTCTATGATTCTGCTGCTCGTCTAAGTTATCAATTTTCTAAATATTTTGTTGAAAAAATTGATACCATTCGTGATCAACTTGATAACCTTCCTGTTATGCCATTGCCTGACTTCAATAATACTTTGAATGATGATATACCATCGCTTGAAGTCTTAAGACCAGTTTCCCAAAGTGATCTTTTGAAAATCATTACAAGATCTCCTAGTAAATCTAGTCGTTTAGATCCTATACCGACATGGTTCTTGAAAGAGAATATTGATCATCTTCTACCTGTACTCACTAATATTGTGAATATCTCCTTATCATCTGGTATCTTTCCTAAAGGAGCTCATCGTGCTGTAATTAAACCTCTCTTGAAAAATGCATCCATGGATAAGAATAATATTAAGAACTATAGACCTGTGTCTAATTTAACGTATGTAGGAAAACTCATTGAGAAAGTAGCTTGCTCAAGACTAATGGAGCATGTTGAAGCTAACAATCTTGCTGACCCATTTCAGTCTGCATATAGACCCCGACATAGCACAGAAACTGCTTTGATCAAGGTGAAGAATGATATTATGTTTTCACTTAACTCAAACAAAGTAATTCTTGTGGTATTATTAGACTTGTCAGCAGCCTTTGATACCATCGACCATCATATCCTAGTCTCTCGTTTATCAACGAGGATTGGTATCAAAGGCACTGCCCTAAAATGGTTCCAGTCTTATCTCGATGGCTGGTCAACACAAGTAGACATTGCAGGGGAATTGTCTGCGCCTATCATTTCCAAGTTTGGTCTGCCACAAGGTTCTGTAGTAGGTCCTGTTGGTTTTACAATTTACACCCTCCCGGTTAGTGATATTACTCAGCATCATAATGTGTCATACCATGTATATGCGGATGATATACAGTTATATGTTTCATTTGATCCCAAAATACGTGGTGAATTAGATTGTGCATTGTTGTCACTGCAAAACTGCATCTGTGATATAAAGAATTGGATGTCCATTAACAAGTTGAAATTGAACGACAGTAAGACAGAGTTTTTTTATTGCTGCTTCACCACACAATTTCAGAAAATTGCCAGACATAACTCTCACCATAGGAAATATTTCCGTAAAACCTACAGACACAATTAAAAACTTGGGCGCATTCTTTGATGTTCATATGAGTATGAATTCACATATTAACAATGTTAGTAGAACGGTCACTTTTCACTTAAGGAACATATCACGAATTCGTAGATATATTGATCAATCAACTTGTCATCATGCTGTAAGGTCTTTAATTCTCTCTAGACTTGATTATTGTAATGGACTTCTTTCCTCTCTTCCAAAGTTACATGTAAACCGTCTCCAGCGCCTACAAAACTGGGCAGCACGTCTTGTGTTTGAGGTCGGTAGAAGTCATTCAGCTCAACCATTAATTAATTCCCTTCACTGGCTTCCAATTCAACAGCGAATCATTTTTAAGTTACTCTTATATGTCTATAAATCATTGCACCACCTAGCTCCTAATTACCTGTCTAATTGTTTAACTTTATATACACCAAGCAGAAATCTCAGATCTTCAAATGATAACCTCCGTCTAAATTATCCAATTACACGTGTCCAAGCCGGGGATAGGACTTTCACGGTAGCAGCATCCAAAGGGTGGAATAATCTCCCCATGTCCATCAGACAATCTGCCTCTATCGATATTTTTAAGAAGGCTCTGAAAACTCATCTCTTTACATGAATTCTCCTCTATGTTTAATTATTTAATTTAATCAATTGAATTTAATATTTTATATGGAATATCTAATTGTAGCCTTTACATGTAGTAAAGACCAATAATATTATTTGATGTTAGCGCTCTGAGCCTTATGGGAATGGCGCCCTAAATGTTCATTGTATTGTATTGTATTGTATTGTGTGTATACATTTAGGTCTGATAGCTATATAATGGAGAGTGAAGAACATATTTTCATTGTATTATTTATTGATAAGTTAAATACATGTATAGTAGAAATATGTGTGGGAGATGAAATTTATTCTTTGACGTTTATATCTGATGATATTTTTCTTCCTTATCATATAGCAAGAAACTCTACATGACATTGTCACAATGAAGAGAACAGACATAGACAGCAATGTACTGAAAGCTCGGTATGAACGTCCTGTTAACCATTCACCATCAAATCACTCTGCCTTTGCCCAAGGGGGTTCAGGAACGGGGCCACAGTTTACCCCTCCTATGCCTGTCCAGCAATCAAGAAGCTCAAGGCCTGTTTCCACAATGGCTGCATCCAGCGCTACTACCCCTGGTAGCAGTGTGAACAGGACGCCATCAGGTGCAGGGCTCCCTCCTGGTTCATCAGTGATGAATAGAAAGACTGGTAATCAAACAGGAAGCCCTGTTATGGGTGTAGCTGGAGGTATGGAGACTCCACGACATGATGGGAGAAAGGGTAACCTGCAACAATCAGTAGATGCCTCTCCAATGTGTGTACTGGCCGATGTCATTATGGATGAAAAGTAAGAATGATTTCTTCAGTAGTTGATAAACTAAAAAGATCATTTGATATTAACCAACTGAGAAATAATCAGAATCATGCCTTCACTTTTCTTGTGTCCCGTGTTAATCATATACATATATTTATGTACTGACAAGTCGGCAAATCCAGTCTGTATTCTTTCATTTGTCTTGCTAAATAAAATTAAACAACATTACTGAAGATAAGTTAAGGTATTATTGGGAAAAAAAAGTCTGTTCACTTGCAAAATAAATGACTGTGACGGTGACATGGAGAAAATCCTTGGAAGATTGAAACTAGTGCTGTAACATCACGGATATCTCCAATTCCGTTTAACCGCCAGTCAAAACCGGACGGTTTTCGGTTAAACGATTTATTTATAAAAAAAAAAAATAATAAAAAAAAAAAATGATTTTTTTTTTTTTTTTTTTTTTTTTTTTTTTTTTTTTAAACTTTTTTTTTAAACTTTTTTTTTTCTTCACCGACTCTGTCGGCAGCAAGCCAGGTCCGTGTGAAAAAGCGGGAAGGAATTTCATTTGTGCTTGTGAACTTGTCATAAATAATAGTAACAATGTCGATTTTAGAGGAATGTGTAAGATCATTAATGTAAAGTAAAAACAGTAGAGGACCTAGGATAGAACCTTGTGGTAGGCCATGTGTTCAAGTTGGATGAATTATTATTATAAATTACATATTGAGATCTATTACAAACATTACTTTCAA
This sequence comes from Strongylocentrotus droebachiensis, assembly GCA_035222895.1. NCBI lineage: Eukaryota > Metazoa > Echinodermata > Echinoidea > Camarodonta > Strongylocentrotidae > Strongylocentrotus > Strongylocentrotus droebachiensis. The sequence continues at coordinate 73,299 of JAVYIG010004664.1, forward strand.
ACCAAGATGACAGACAAATTGGAGTGTTGTTCTAGTTTCAGAGTGGTGAGTCAACACACAGATTACTGAGCTGGGAGACATTGCCAGGCATAGTGCCAGGTGTAGGGGCATAAATCGAAACTTAAAAAAAAAAAATATTAAAAAAAAAAAAAAAAAAAAAAAAAAAATCAAAAAATTAAAAAAAAAAATAAAAAAAAAACGGGTAAACGAAACCGTCCAATTGAAAACGGAATCCGCCATGGGCGGTCGGATACCGGACAGTTAAACGTTTGACTACAGCACTAATTGAAACCTACCAAGAAACTGGAGAATTTTGCTCATGAAATGTTTGCCAATTTTGTGAGAGATTCAGATTTGTGAAAAATCCATGCCCCCAAAAAATTGCATCAGAACTAACTCGACACATTTTTCTTTTGGGATCGTGAAAGTTTTCTTGCTGTAAAGATCGCTCTCATTTATAAATCGCTAAAGTTTCTGGTTGTACAGTAGATGGGCTTTTTGTTTTTTGTCATTTGCATGGCTATTCTCTCATGTTTCCATCCTAGGAAGTCTTCTCCCGAGGGTGCCACCCCTATGAACATAGATGACCAACTGAAACTGAGAAAGCTGAGGCAACAACAGAAGCAACAGGAGTTCAGGGAGCAGCTCAAACGTAAACAGCAGCAGGGCCAACAAACATCCGCGGTAGGTTTCCATGGAAAAGGGTTTTGTGTAATTCTAAAGATATACAAATTTTGTCTCTAGATGTGTGGAGAAACAAATTTTCATTTGCTTACAGAGACGATGTTGAGATGTCAATCAAAATAAGAAATAGCTAGAAAGAGGTTAGTATCATGTCTATTTAATAAAAAAAAATTACTTCCAAGTTTGCCTGATTGAAACTTTAAGAAAGGAGAAACAATTTTGATCGCATCTGACATTTATTACATCAATTCTCAAATTGATATTAAGGTGTTGGTGTAATATCTTGATACTTTTTTCTGCTTCACTAAAAAGTTCTTTATCTTTTTTTCTTTAACCTCGTCTTTAGTCTTTATTCTCCCTCTCTCCTTCCCCTCCCTCCTCCTGATATTTTGTACAATGTGAATGATATGTACCCTTCCCAATTTTATGTAAATTTCATATTCTTTCTGTACTTTTCCAATGATCTAGGGAACTACAAAGAATAACCCACAGCAGGCAGATGTTCCACCGAATCTAGAAATGGATGGTAAGTTCTGAAATATTCATGTATAACATTGCAAATCTGGTACATTAAGTTCATTATATTATAGCTTCCAATATCTCCTGTTCTGTATATTTTGCAAGTGTTTAAAAATATTCAGAATTTACATTAACCAGAGCCGAAAATTTTGAAAAGGGCAATTGTATGATAGCCAGTTTACACAGAATTTGTTTTGCCTTGGATATCCTGTAAGTGTAAAAAATAAAAATAAAAATAAAACATTGCATGAACAAAGCTCATAATCCCATAATATTAGAAAAGGGCTATTTTAATGACATTGAATGAGATAAAAATCATACATTACTTATTATTGTTCTATAATTGCAGTTCTTATAATTTATCATCTCCTAATCTGCGATAATGATAATAATAGTGGGTTCTCGTATAGCACTCATGTCTGTCAGACTTAACACTCCTGGCGCACCTGATTATTAACTTGGCTTTAGCAAGGCTGCCATTACAGCACTCTAGCATTTCAAGGAATTAATTCCTGCCAGGTACCATTTACATCACCTGGGTTGAGTGTGACAACTGTAGATCAATGTCTTGCCAAAGGACATTAGCATACATGCCAACTGTTCAGATTAAAGAGGAACATTCCTCTTTTTGGGAGAAGATAATTATCATTTTAATGCAGGTGTTCCTCTTCCTGTACAAATTTGTCTGTAGTATTGAATAGGAGAGTTAGGATTGTTCCTCTTTTTTTTTTAAATAGCATAATTTGTACAGATTTCTGATTTTCAAATGTTGGCAAGTATGCATTAGTGCTGCGGCGGGACTCGAACCGCGGACCTTGTGATCCACAGCCCGGTGACATATCCACTTGACCACTACACCTCTGATAAATATTCTTTGGACCTTTCTCCCTTCTCAGACATGCCATTCCCCCTCGCCACCTCAACTCCACTTGACACCTTGATACTTGGAGGTCAGGCATCCACAACAACCACATGTACCAAAACAACGCCCATTACAGGAACCACCACAAGTGCATCCATTTCAGCTGCTGCTCAACTTCAGCAGTTGGGCGATGTCGAGAGTTTGTTAGCTGAAGGTAATAATAATTAAATGAAAAGTTATACATTCATACGTTTGATTGATGTGGTACGTATCAAATCTAAAATTTTTGTCTGCATTTTGGAAGTGCTGTTTGAATATGCATACCCTGGCTTTAGTTCTGGCAGCTGTCAAGAGCACAGAGTGCACCTGAAGATATACACCTGCATCAGGAGAGACAATTATGTCTCATTTCAGGATCCATATATTGAGTGATCTTGCAGTTTCAGTATTGAGATTCTAGTTTATTTGACGATATATTAATTTCATTGTATTTTGTAAAAGACAAAATTACAATGACACACACAACAAGAATGTAATGTGTAACTTTGCCATAGTTAACCATATATAGTCAAACCTGCAAATCACAAATTGGTGAAGACCACACTTTTGGGGATTTGCTTAGTGAAACATTAAAGGAACTAGTGAATAGAGACCACCTGCACACAAGGAATGCATTTTTATTTGGTCTCCTGGCTTTGAGCAGTCTTTCTGTATAATTTAACTGTATACCAGTTCTAAAGTGTATTTTAGATATCTTTTTACCCCTCTGTCAGTAGAGCGTCTGCCTCACAACCGGGAGGTCATGGGTTTGAACCCCGGCCGCGTCATACCAAAAGAAGTTAAAAGACGGGAGTTGCTGCTACCTTGTTTGGCATTCAACAATAAGGGATAGAGCAACGTCAATTTGGTGATGCTCAGAGGCTGCCGGGCTCACGATCAATTAGGCAAAAAGAATTTCCATTTCCGGTTTAACTTAATAAAATTTGGAGTGGATTTTAAAAGATTATTATTATTATTATTATCTTCAGATGATCCAGAATTCTGGGCCTCCCAGTGCTTCGTTGATGCAGGTGAAGTGGGTCCAGTGGGAACGACAAACACCACTTCCTCCAGTACCACCAATCAACAACAACCCACTGGACCAGGGAGGGGGTACGGCCTGGGGGGACCAGGCCAACAGAAAGGCCACGGTGTCTTCCAGCATGGTGGCGGTCAAGGGAAAGAAAATGCTTCCGCCGGGCGGGTCGTTACAAGGTCTAGTGGCAGCAGGCAGTATGACGGAGGTAAGGATTTTTTCTTGTATTGTACAGGCCTGATAATTACCCGATTTGAATCGGTTTCCAGATTGATTTTTGTTTTTTCCTTTATTTCCCCCTAGTTTTCCCTAGTTTTCCCAAATTTTTCCCAAAGTTTTTTACTCAAAAGGGGGGGAATGTTAGATGCCATAGCAGGGCTTGATTTTAACATGTGCCTAGAATGCATGCATGGGCTCTGTCATCTGAGTCTGGAATCTCCAAAATTCAAAATGTTAACAAAGACTCTTTGTGTACAGAAAATAAAAATCTTGATCCGGATCCCTTGAGAGAAAAGTGAGTGTGAAGTCCTAAGTATAGGATCCTTATTGCTTGTAGTCATTTTGAGAGTTTGAGAGAGAGAGACAGAGAAGGGGGGACAGGCAGACAGACAGATAGAGAGACAGACAAACAGACAGATACATAGGTATAGAAAAAGGAGAGTGAAGAGAGGATACTGAATACTTTGACTATTATAAGAGCTGTACATAAACAAAACCAAGTGATATAAAGCCATTCTGATGAGAATAAGCAAATCTCTCATCCTATTTTTTTGTTGTCTTTGTTCTTTTCTGTAGATGGTGGAGCAGCAGCATTGAAAAGAAGGAGAATGGATACCATGTAGTGACAGGTCAGCTTATCTCAATCATTAAAGATGTGGACAGTTGATTGAATTGAATTTATTTATGCAAAACATTCCACCAGGAATGGGTCTTGTGCGTGCTTTTATCCCTACCTCATACGAGAAAGAGTACTGATCAGAGAAAAGGAATGAGACTTAAGAGCTGGTCAGAGCTCAGTAATAACGGTATTGATAAATTTTTCCCCCCAATCACCCTCCTATTGTTAACATGGAAAATGAATTCAACATTGTTGTTGGTCAGACCAGGGGGGCGTTTCACAGAACTTGTCATCAGTGACAAATGACAATTTTCGTTATAAGCTACTGAAATCCTTGCTTGTGCTTGGTTATCAGCAGATTTGTCACTGATTTTTGTCATTTGTCATTGAAAAAAGGCTTTGTGAAACAGGTCCCAGGATGATTATGCTCTAATTAATAGTGAATGTTGTGGCGTAGTGACTCAAGAAGAAGATGGTACCCCTTCATCGTCTCATTGGTAATTGCTTATGCTTAGCCAGCAAGTTTGATTGGACAGACCTCAACAATAATATTTGTGAACCAATGATATTTCTCCTGTGGTGTGACATCAGTTTAGAAAAAGTCATGTGGGCAGAGTCCACCGTGCTTGATGGTCAGATTCCAAACAGTTTTATCATTCAGATTTGACCACTCTTATAATTTTTTTAATATTATATATGCGTATATAGTCATTGTAATTGTTACCGTCAAGGTCTAACCAGGGGTGCACATGTGTTTCACAAAGATCCTAAGTCAAACTTAACTCTAAGTTTGACTTAAAAACTATGAAGAGCCATTTGTAGCCTTAATATAAAGTATATTCAAAAGCGAAAATTCAAGTACTGGTATGTTAGACTTTAAAATTTAAAAAAATTCCACATCAAGAACCTTGATAATAGAAAATATGAACGATTTGAATCAACATTTTATGACTTTTAAAATTAGTTTTTACAAAATATGTTCATAGATGCTAATGGCTTTCCATAAGTGTTAAGTCTAAACTTAAAATCGTTGTGAACACCCCCCAGGTCTTATACATATGTGATGTGTTTGCAAAGATCCCTTACCAAATCATGTAGGTGTAATAATAATAATAATAATAACGGGTATTCATCTGCATGTAACTTACATGGCATTCTTCACTCTAAAGTTATATTTCTATGTAAGTTTGCAGTACCATAGTGGTATTGTATGAATGCCATATAATGAAAGGAGAAACTGAGTATAGATTAATGTCAGTTATTGTCTCAGGTATAAGTCCATCCAGTTGTTTAATTGTAAAGAGGCAAGCTGGTTCTTATAAATTCTAGTAATAATGAAAAATCAAGAATAGAATGTCCCCTGTATACAGTACTATCCAGGCATGATATTGTACTTGTACAATAAAAGACATCTCTTTGTCAACTTATAGAAGATTTTACCTGGCTGGAATATACAAATGTATTCTCCCAATTTGTTAGAATCGTAACGAATGAAATTATCAAATGTGTGTAAAGTGTATACATTAAGGTAAGAATTTGTTTGTTTTTGTTTACTGTGACAAAGTTCTAATTTATTTATATTACTTTAGTTGTTTGTGTTGTCATGTGTCTGAAAGTATCTATAAGAGTTCCTTTTATTTAGAACAGTAGCAGTTACTTCAAAGCTTTATCAGTTGTGTTTAAAACTTATACCATTATCTTAAAACGTGTCGTGAGTTGCGACCATATGACAACCCCCCCCCCCCCTATCCCCCACCCTCTGAAAAACTCTCTTTGAGAGCGGTTTTAGGAATAATTGAAAATCACTTTAATTTCTGAATGTAATTTTGATTTGTGGTGATGAAATTGCATTTAAAGATAAAACTACTCAAATTGATCAAAGAAGACAACATTTTTGAATAAAATGTAAAGAAAGAAAATCACACTCATTGGAACCATCTTGTCTCTCTTTGCACGTGGGGGACCATGTGTCAGGATCATAAGCTTGATTTCATCTCCTTTTCTCACAACACAATTATTTCTACTTAATTCGTTTGGGAGGTTTAATTATTTGTAGTTTTGAAAAATTCAGTCTTAGTTTTGTGGGATTCCTGTTATTACCGAAACTCATGACTCCTACATAACTCATTTTAATTTAGAATTTCAATATGCATGTCTCTAATGTGACTACGGTATGTAGTTTTCTGAGACTTAGATAGGCCTACAGTACACCTAGAGTTACATGTATATATACACTTGTGTGATTAATCAGGAATAACAGATGCATGCAAATGAAGTCGTTTCTTCAAGATATGTAGCCTAAATTTGAACTGCATCTAATAGTTATGTCATTAGTTTAGATATTAATGCACTTGTTCATTCTCCAGCACAATCACAATTTAATTGTACAGCAAGATCAGTTAAATATGTAATGAATTTAGAAATTTAAGCTTAAATAACGTCTTTTATAAGTAGTTGCAGCCATGTGTCAAACAGTTGTACTTGTAAAATCTGTGAGGTTTCTCATGAGTATTACTGTATACTATGTATATGATAGTGATGGCATCTTTATATAAAGTCTTTATAAACTTTCCTTGCCTGTAAGATGAAACTTCTGAAGACACTTCAAGAAAGCAAACAATCGGCAAATCCTCTTTAAATGAAGTAATACTGGTATGTAATGCTGGATTTCAACGGTGCTCTCAACTATCAAGAACCTTTCGATAGGCTTGAAAATGATGTTTTGAGAGACTTGTTGTAAATTAAGCTTTAAAGTAATGCATTCATTGATATGTTGTTGTGGGAGATATTGCAATACCGGTACTGTTCCTGTACATGCTATATTTAACTTTGTCATGCAGTAATATTGTATGTCAATATTATGCTACATTTTTACAGGTTCTACTACAATGTATATGCATCTTTTACATGTGAATAATGCTAGGATTGGTTGTGTAATGTGTATATTTTTCATTCCGTGCCTTTGTACTATTTTTGGATCCATTTTTGTGAAGCCATGCATCATTGAAATTATATGCACATTTTCTTTTTACTTTTACATCCCATGTCAGAATTGTGTTATTGAAAAGTGAACGCATGGTGAAGATTTGAACAGTTGGATTTTTATGTCAGAAATGAAAGTTAGAGAGAGAGAGAGAGTTTTATAGAGTCTCATGTGTAGAGATACAGAGTAAGAGAAAGGAAGAGGGGGGGGGGGATTGGTGGAAAGAGAGAGAGAAAATACAAGAGATGGGGCTAAATGTGTTGACGGTTGAGTGGCTACCTAGCTACAGTTAACTTAATTATTCATACCCTTTCCAAGTTTTGCAATTTTTTATTAAAGTGTGCACAAAATTGATTTGTATATTTTTTTTCCATGCTTCTTCCAGACTACAAAATGGGAAATAAAACAGATGTTAAAGGCAGTATTTATAATTTTGTCACAGACATACTATGAATTATATTTCTCCACATGTAGAATATATACAACCTTCCATTTACAATATTATGTACACTAATTTCAAAACTTACAATAATATTTGAATACAGCATGCACGCTGAAAGGCAACAATAGAAAAAGCTTATTATACCATGATTAAAAATTCAAATACTTCATATTTGAGGCAAATTTTAAGATAAATCATTGAACATACCAATTTGTTTCAACAAGAAATCCTTTTTTATGGCAATATCTACAAGTGTATACATACCACCTGCAAATGATTTTTGGGCCTTCATTGCTAACAAAGGTGTAGAAATTCATAGAAGGGATACTGGAGGCTGAAAAACAAGCCTAGCAATTGCTTCCATTGTCACATATCATTGCTAGTTTTATGTACTTGTGTTTATTGTCTCCTGCCGGGGCAGTATCGCATTTCTTTGATATGACATGGAGACATTTCAAAACAGTTTCACAACATAGATGAAGCACTGAAGTATGTCATATTAGCTTTATATGTTTAAAGAAGAATACATCTATACTGTGTACAGGGGCAGCCAGCATTCACTAAAATTCAAGCCTGTGATAAAATGCTACCCAAATTGGTTCCCCTACATCAATTGTTCATCTGCACAAGTCTAAAAGATGACTATCAAAAATAGAGTACGGAATTTAAGTGATTTGTAAAATGATTTTCTCCCCACCATGCAAAAAGGTTGGTATCAAGTTATAACAAACACTTTATACCACAAACAATAGCAGTGAGATAATTTGTTTTCTTCATTTGTAAAATAATATAGCAAATCTTGGAAACCTGCAATAAAATTTGCCATAATTAGGCAGTATTGATAAAATAAATGATATCGAAATGGGCAGCGCCCGCAGAAAAAAAAAGAATATCACTACCATTGTGCAACAATTTCGCAGTCAATTGTATATAGACTTTGAAATAACCTGCATACATATATGTAGCCAATTTCAATCAATGGGTATTACCACAGAATTTCTTTTTCAAAGATATTTGAGTCAAATCTGAATTAAAGGAGACATGCATAAGGTACTTGATACGCCATTCACACGTGGGCCCAAACTTTTTCAAAATTAATTTCCCTTTAATTAATAACAAACACACACAAAAAAAAAATTATACCCTCTCAGCAGATTCACACTATGTACCTTTCGAATTGCACTAAAAAGAGGCACAAAGATTCAATTCCTCAGTCCTACAGATAGTCAAGGTTCTGAGTTAATCATGAATTGGACGGACAGAGACTAATAAATAAACTCTTTCATGATGAGAGAGAGAGAAAGAAAATATATAAGCAGCAGTACTCAATGAATAAATTTAAGTCCTTCAAAACGAGATCGAGAGAAGCGGTACTTTCTGAAAAAAATTCCTTGAAGATGATGAGAGCATAGGTACTTATGACCACCTCCTCCAAGATGAGAGAGAAGTCATATGATTGTCTTTTTGATACCCTAGCTCCTCTTCATGATGTTCCTGTCTTGATGATCTTAAACAAAGCACTGATGTTATTCTCCTTGATGGCTTGCCTGCAGGATGACACCACCAGGGTCTTGAACTTCCCAACTGAAATACACAAGGACACACAATATTGGTTTAGATATCAACAACAACAAATCTCAAGGACATCCAGGAACAGATCTTGTAAAATTTCAGAACAAAATATCCCAAATAAACTTCCTATTTTGAAAAAAGTGAAAACCACAAAAATTCTCGCTTCATGATTCAACAATAATCATACCAAGTTTCTACCATACAAAAAAAAATCACCTACCGGTATGTAAAATCTAAAAAATGTCACCCAATCTGGTCTTGATATATTCCAAGCTATACAGTCTAATCAAGTCTGAAAAGACAAGTCTTGTTTTTCATATTTAATGCATACTTCTTGCACAACAATTACACTTAGGGAGCAAAACCTTGCCCAATATAGCACCAACTTATATCCGTAAACAGGATTCCATCTCTGGAGACGCCCCTTCACAATGAATAATTATCACAAGAAGTTCTGGGAATAACAGTCCTCAAATCGTAATTTGCAAAATGGTCTGATTTTGCCTAAAAACAAATTTAAGTTTGATTAAAATCTGTCTCTGTGTCCACCACATAGTTACCTCTTAGTTGACCAGCCTTCTGGATGGTCTGGTTGACCAGCTTGAGACAATTGAGCAGCTCTTGGTGGTTAGAGCAACGGATCTTATAACCATTCACCAGGTCACGATTCAGGTCAAACAACTCCATGTATCCACGGCGCATGTTCCTCCTGCATTGTATGAAGCAAATTAAAATTCAATAGGAAGTGTTTTCACAAAATATTGAGGCATCTTTTGTCATAGATGTGATAAAAGTACAAGGCAATATTTAAACATTTTTTTCTCCACAAACACAAAATTTCCCTTCTTTCTAGTGTACACTTGAAGATGAGTGTATTATCAAACACAAGAAAGAAAGTTTCTTTGTTATTGAGTCTCTCTTCACATCCCATTTCTGAAGTCAAATTTATCAGATTTTTAAGCAAGGAAACTGCTGAGGTACTCGCTACCAATTAACAAACTAGTTATTAATCAAGATGGTCAAGTGATAATGCAATCTGCAAATATGCAGATGCATAAAACTCAACCCAATACAAATATAAACAAAAAAATGACAACAAAAAGACCAAATACTCTCTTGTTTTTCTTCTTAACATACACATTTTGATTACAAAAAACATTTTATTATTATTATTTATACACTGCGCTTTTCCCAGAGTGGCCCAAAGCGCTCACAACAAGAAGAATCCTACAAAAAATGAAAACGAAAACTTACATAATCCTAAAAATCTGGATTACAAAAAAGAAATGTTTTAAGTCCCTTTTTGAATGAAGAGACAGATGGTGATTGTCTGAGTGTTAAAGGTAGCCTATTCCATTATTTAGATGTATGCTTACATGTCAGACATGAGACGAGCATCTTCAGCTCTGACGACCAGGCTCCTGATCAAGTTAGAATGGTCTGCCATCTCAGCTGTTAACTTCTGTCTCACAGAATGAAATTCATCCACCTATATAAGAACAAAGATGGACATATACATTGAAGGCATATGATGGGGAAACGCTCTTATATTTACTGACGTATTCACTAATAATGAAAGAGAAAGTATTGCTGTGTAAAAGAGTACGAGAATAGGATGAAAATGTCATTTTGAAACTATACACCATACTTCCAACTGAATATTACAGGTAGATGCATATACCCCAAATATGGCAGGTGTAAAACAGTAATCAATGTTTTAAAGTTAAGAAAAGCTAGAGCTTTGACCCGATTCAGAAAGAGAACAATTATTACTTCAAAGTAGAGGGTATGTTGAGAAATACAACATACCACAACATGCTGTGAAGTGTACCATTGGAAAATGATTAAGATTTTCATACAGTACAGTGTGGATGAATTCAAATGATTTCAGAAAATCTGACAAATGTACCACCGACAACAGTACAAACTTCTGGGAGGCATTTCAACATATATCTGCTCCATATTTAGGCACGTTTAATCATCAAACGCTGTACTGTATGTGTCTATTACTTTTACTATTAATCAGCAATTGAAATACAAACTTATTAATTGATTTGCAATCAGGTCTTTAGAAAGTATCTCACAATCTATCGGGTCCATAGTTACGGATGCTTGTCATCACTTGATGAAAGACATACTTGATTATTAACAAACTGACCTTGACCAGTAGATTCTTGAGATCCTCCATATGCATGGGATAATCAGCTACAACCTGAAGGTCATCTATACCCAGGAATGAAGCCAATGCTTGGATGAGATCACCAGCTAGATCCATGTCATCTGTACGGATGGTTATCTGCGATCAAAGTCGTTTACAGTATTCTTTAAAAAATCGGGTTTTGGTGTAAAAAGACATCTCACATTGTAGATCATTCAGTTATAGACTTTGATTAAAAGGTACATTTACTTCATTTGTTTCAAATAACAGCGCCTGGAGTTCATTTCACACCCATATTTTTGTAAAACTAAATGATCAGTTCCTCAAAGAATTAAGCAGATCCTTTGAAAATAATGTTTTTTTTTAATTCTGTGCGCGGTAACTTTGAAAGCATTTTCACTAGAAAAACTAGATGGAACTTTGACTGCGCGCAGTCGAAATGATGCCTCCGTCATAGAGCAGTTTTACAAACCAAAACAGAAGAAATTTTTCAAATTCAAGTTCAATTGTAATCCATTAACAGGTTCTCAGAATATCGTGATTACAAGCAATTTCTCATATACATATATGACCCTTTGATCTTTGACCTCATGACCCTAACATCTACTCAGTTCATTGGCTCTGCAAGATGTCCGGAGTTAAATAGTAATCCATCTGTCAGTTCTAATGAGAATGCGTTCACAAGCTATTTTTGCATACAAAATGAGCCCATGACCTTTGACCTCATGACCCAAGAATCTACTCAGTTCATTGGCTCTGCAAGATACATACATGATCTAAGTTTGGCAGGAATCCATCAATCTGTTCTAATGATAATGCGATCACAAGCTATTTTTGCATATATAATGAGCCGCATGACCTTTGACCTTGACCTCATGACCCCAAAATCTAATCAGTTCATCAGCTCTGCAAGTAACATACATGACCTAAGTTTGGCAGGAATCCATCAATCGGTTCTTGAGATAACGCGATTACAAGCTGTTTTTGCATACATAATGAGCCGTGATCTTCGACCTTTGACCTCGTGACCCCAAAATCTAATCAGTTCATCGGCTCTGCAAGATACATACATGACCAAAGTTTGGCAGGAATCCATCGATCGGTTCTTCAGATAACGCGATCACAAGCAGTTTTTGCATACATAATGAGCCCTGTGACCTTTGACCTTTGACCTCGTGACCCCAAAATCTAATCAGTTCATCGGCTCTGCAAGATACATATATGACCAAAGTTTAGCAGGAATCCATCAATCGGTTCTTCAGATAACGCGATCACGAGCAGTTTTTGCATACATAATGAGCCCTGTGACCTTTGACCTTTGACCTCGTGACCTCAAAATCTAATCAGTTCATCGGCTCTGCAAGATACATACATGACCAAAGTTTGGCAGGAATCCATCAATTGGTTCTTCAGATAACGCGATCACGAGAACGGGACGTACGGATTAAGGCTTGTGTGACAGAAAGACATTATTATCTACCCCTGTCCAAGTCAAGAAAATTAAGGTTTGTGTGGCAGAAAGACATTATTGTCTACCCCTGTCCAAGTCCAGAAAATTAGGGCTTGTGTGGCATAAAAAAAACATTACATGTATTATATACCTCTGTCCAAGTCATGAAAATTAAGGCTTGTGTGTCAGAAAGATATTGTCATCTACCTCAGTCCAAGTCAAGAAAATTAAGGCTTGTGTGGCAGAAAGACATTATTGCATTGAAAGATTGCCCTTGTGAGTATTTATGCGCTTGCACTTGTGTAACGAAGTTAAAAGATGAGAATCAAAGTTTCAACTTTGGAGAAGTTTAACAACGTCCTTGTTGCTCTCACATAACATAATTCCTTCTACCACTCACCTGTCCATTGGCCTGCATCTGAATGAAGATAGGACCTGATCCTCTCAAGGAAAGGAATCCTACATTGAGGGGGGTCTCAGCTGCTATGTCCTCATCTACTAAAAAGTTCTGATTAATCCACAGCACCACCTACATATATTCAATGAGGGTACAGAAAATAAAGTAAAGAGTCAATCCTTTACTGATTATTAATAATAATTTAGATTATGAAGAGCACAAAAAAGAGGACAGCTGAAGAGATGGGGAAACAAAAAGAATATTGTCTGTTGAAAACCAGAGGGCTGTGTAAAATGATGACTTAAAGGGATAGTTGAGTTCTGTTTTCAGACCGCAAATGCCTTCAAAGTGCATGGTTTTTGCTCTTATTCTTATCTATGACATTTATAGTGCCCTTTTAGAACCTAAAACTGGTATGAAGGTAATTTTAGACCCCAAAACGTGTGAAATTTAGCCAATACGATCATACCAATTCAGCTCCACTTAAAAAAAAAAATGGTGACCGTTAATTAATTATTTAATTAAAAATAACAATACATGAGCTGTCTAATTGTGGGTAATATAAGCAACACGAAAATGCCAACTAAAAAGCCAACATTGGAATTGGCTGAAATACGACGTAAAAGGCGTTATTTCGTATTTTTCCAACGGTTTTTTCAAATTTTTCAAAATATCTAATATTTGTGGTGGTACACAAGTATTATAAATCGTTATATTTCAGCCGTCTCTGAACCGATTTTGATCAAACAAGGTATGAACAAAAAATATTTTGTGTAGCGCCTTCTGCAACAGAACTCAACTATCCCTTTAATAATGCCCTTCTGGCTCTCAGCAGACAACATATTACACAGCTATTGATAAAGACTAGTTGACAGAAGTGTTCAGTAGAAAAAATATCAAATTACATTTACATTGTGACATACAAAATAAAACTTAATTGTATTTACACAATATTAAATGTTGATAAGTATTTAACGCAATTTAGGATACAATATATATATAAATATATAAGCAGTGCTTGAATTTGTGTGGATTACTTGAGAAAAAATAAAGAAAGGAAGAAATTAAAAAAGATAAAAAAGAAGAAAACAAACATGTGCACTGCTCAGAATTATGAGCTTTCATATGCATCAGAAAAAACACAGATGAGCACTGCATCTTACTGGTATATCTACAACTTGGTTTTTTCTTAACCCAGGTCTAGTAAATGAGTACTTGGACCCTGTCTTACAAAGAGTTATGATAGATCCAAATAGATCCCAACCTGATATCAATCGCAACTCTGAACTGGACGTTTGTATTAGTTTTTGATTGACCGGAGGACTTGCGATCAATCAAAAATAGTAGCAACTGACTAATACAGATGCTGATGGCTGCCAAGGCTTAACTAAGGTAACAACCATTGAACCAAATAGAGACATTTTCTTTCATATCAAAATATTATCACAAGTACTTAATAGATAAATATATTTTATAGTTTGGCCATCATGATTCAAGGTGAACCTAAAAGGCAAACAAATCTTACCCTTTGTATCCTTTCATTGATGGTGAAGACCACACTACTCTTCGGCTCAGGCACCTGGTCTGTGCAGGGTACGTACATGGAGAATCTTGGGAGCTGCCTAGTTACCTCAAACACATGGAACTGCATACTGGGTTTCAAAGAGAGGATTGAATGGAGTAGTAATAGATCTGCAAGTACGCACTCAGGGTTCTTGCCAGTGCACAACATCCTTAAGGCTAATACCCAGTATGGGCAGGCGCGGATCCAGGGGGTCTTTTTTACTCACCCTCCCCCTTCCCCACTGAGCGAAATATTGGCCGGCACGATTTTCAAATTTCAGCATACTAAATTTCAAATTGATTTCAAATTTTGGCCTCCCCCCCCCCCCCCCTAAGAAATCCTGGATCCGCACCTGAGTATGGGGGACGTACTCAAGAGGAAAACGCCATAGGAAAAAGTTCCCAAAAAGTTGGGTACTGACTTACAAGGGTATTTAAACATGTCAATTTCAAAATCTCTACCTGCAAAATTACTTTGAACCTCCTGCACCACCTCCCCGTGATGCTGTATGGCTAAATTTCACTGAATTCAGACAAAGGATAAACAATTTCTGCCAATTAAGAAACCCGATTACACCCTAGTGTTGTAGTTTATATAGATCATACTCGTCATCATTCGTCACACTTGGGTATTCTAGTGCGTTATTGTACATAATTTCATCCATATTAAACAAGTAAGAACATTGCATGTGCATGAATACCTGATGGATTCAATTTAATTTTCATACTAGATAAATTTCAAATTGGTTTCATCATGTGTTACCTTGAATTCACAACTAATATATATCCCATCAAATTTTGGAATGGGATAAACTTAACTGATATTACTAAAAGTTGACAAGTTCAGTCATTCCTAAACTTGGGAGCCTCAAAGTGGCAGGAGACAAAATATCAAAACATACCCACCTTGACTTTGTACCAACAAATGCTTTGATGTGTAAATCCACAGGGATGTCTTTGGGTGGGACTATTGGCACTTTCAAGGAGTTAGATAAACTAGGTGTGTTTGGGTGTCTAGAGAGGGAGAAAGAAGAAAAGTAAAAAACAAATGTTGGTGCGTTGATGCAGATATCATAGACAGATAGTTTATTGGTTTCCACTGTCGGTGCAAAGATTATTTATGACAAAACAGACAGTACAGCATATTCCTAAAACAATAATACATATATACAATACAATAAATCAAGTGTGTCTATTAAAGGTAAGTGTCAAACTCTGATATCCAGATGGGTGTTAAATCTGTATAACTGCATATGATATTCATATCTGGTTTTCAGATAACAATCTATTATTACCATTGTCTGGTTTCAAATGAATGCAAATGTTGCATTATTCATATGAAACGTTATGCCATTTGTTAACTCCTTACTTCCTAATGAATTTCATACAAAAGAAATGCAATGTGATTCAATTCAAAGCTCATCATATATTGCTTTTTTTTATAGAAAAAAAGGAAGGATCATGATTTACAATAAGATTATAGAAAACATTTACGTGGGACTACAAGAAGTGTTTGAAAATGTTGATCAATACCTTTAAACAATGGACTTGGATAGCTTGGATAACTTCCAACTTCCAATTTCAAAAAACAAAACCAGACCAGTGAAATCAAAAATGTGCATCTCACTGTTATTTCTTTAACCAACATTATTGATTACAAACACATACCAACTCAAATCATTCTTTTACAATTGTAATGCATCAAGCAATGAAGGAGTTATGTAATACTCCCATACTTCCCCTCAACCGACCCCCCTTGAGTAAAAAAAAAAAAAGGGTTTCGGGGGGAAGAAAATGGCATCAAATAACATTCCCCCCTTTTGAGGGAGAAAATTTGGGGAAAATAGGGAAGAATAGAGAAAAAAAGAGAGAAATCAGGAAAATCAGTATATAAAATCAGGAAGAAAAAAATAAAATAATCGGGAAACAGATTTAAATCGGGTAATTATCAGGCCTAAATACTAATAACTTAAAAAACACTTTATATGTTTCTTAAAACAAAAAGAGATTTGCTAACTCACATGACATGACTCTCTCCTTCAAAGATCCCCTCAGCAAATATGAGAACAGATTTCAAAACGGTATCATTGCTGGTGTTCACTGTCAGTTCAACATGGGGCTGAGTTAGTTGAATCAACAGGGAGAATCAAGAAATTAAAAATTATTGTTTTGAAAGCTCCACATTTCAAAGTACTTCCAAGCTAAAAAGATTTGCCTTTTAAATATATATATATATACATGTATATCTTCAAACTACTGGTTGGAAAAGGACAACCTATAATGACATGCAATGTTCATAATGCATGCACTGGTTGAATGTTTTCACTAGCTCCCTTTTCCTACCATTTTACTGCTTTCTGTTGTAGTAAAGGTTCTTTGTTTGGTTTTGTACAGTCCAAACAGCTGGTTGCACTGCACATAAAACATGAGCAAATTGTACAGATAAATAAAGCTGCTCTAAAAATCTAACTAAATTACAATCATCTTTCGATTTAAAAAAATTAGGAAAAATGGCAAACAATTTTTTTTTTTCATGATAAAAATGTTATTCTTATGTCTCAGTGCTTCTGTCTCTATTCAATTTTAGTTTTCAAGATGAAATGATGCACTACTACAATCTTCTGGTATGGATGAATCTCATCCATGCTGTTGTACTTACAGCGCTATTCTCAGCACCCGAGTTCACGGTGAGGGTAGTCTGGAGTTGAGTATTTGCAGGGATGATGCCCATCTGTGCCTTGTCTAAATCACCTAGACCAGATGGTCTCTCATCCTTTCCAGCCTACAACAAAGAGAGAATTTAAAAAGAGAATTACATTTTTGCTGCCATGTAATGCATCTGAAACATGTTAGTGGTGTGACTAGAACATATTTGAAAAGCACTTTTTGTCTTTCTTCAATATGATCAATATCTCCTTAGATTGTCAATATTCTGATTTTAGAGTGGCAAATCAGTACAGCTTTATCATAATTTCATGAAGTTGTCCAAAGTCTCAGTGATGTGGTCACAATTAAATCTTGAGATTGTATTTTGATGACTCCATTACATGGACTATTGCCCAAAAGTCATGGCCAGTCTATCTTGGTTTAGTATTGACCTTGACAATTTGGTTATCACTTTCGCAATTGTTTAGACTACCATGATCAATGAACATATGGATGAAGAGAGCATTAAGGACTTTCACAAGGGGACATAAACACTTTTAATGCAGACATGCAGTTATTCATAATGTTGAAGAGTAAACCTATCGGTACAATATTCTTTTCTTTCATCATTAGTCTCTATTAAAAGGAATATATTCTGGAATTCTTTAAAGAAAGGATGAATAAAATCCAGAGGAAGTTTGAAGGGATCCCTGTTTTCCATGAAAACGACTTGATATGAACCATCAACCTCATGACACCAAGGATGGCACCGACCTTAGCATTTTCCTCGTAGTTCTTGATTTCCAGGATGAGGTTCTGTTTGCGCTGGCTCAGATCTCGGATAGTTTCCTGCTCGATGTTGGTGTCCATGAGATTTCCTTTCTGCTCCTGATTAGCTGGTAGGTAACCTCGTACTAGAAAGGCAGAAATTGCAAGTCAAAGCCAATTTCAAATGACATTTCTGAAGAATTTTCACTTTTGAATAAAGAATAATCTTTTTCTTTTCCCGGCATCCATGTGACTCTTTTCCACATGTAACTCTTGTTTTGTATTCAATGATTTTTCTTTGTTTTTGTCAAATAAATAATAATAACAATAATAATAATAATAGTATAGATATTCTAATAAAAATCTATGAATCGATGATATGACATGTTAACTACTATGAAGTGCTTTCACAAAATTTGGGTTTCCTATCAAACATTCATCAAATTTATGAAATATTGAATTTTTTATAGGTTTTTTATGAATGTCATAGAAGGTAATTTTTGTTCATGCCATAACTAGGCTATTTAAAATTCAATATTTTATACATTTGATGAATTGCTGATATCAATTTTTATTCAATTTTTTAAAACTAAAAACTCTGGAAATGTCATTCTGTCATTCTGAGTTACTCTATTAAATCAAGATAGTGACTGAATTTTCATACCTTCTCCTTCGTTTGAGCAGCAGATAAGTTCCATGTTTCCATCCATTCTATAATCACCCTGTACAATCCCTGCAATGGCTGAGGATAAGTTATCCCGGAAGACGACCTCACCGGTCCTATCACTTCTTGCATCAATCTATCATCAATTAAAAAAAGTTAGAGGCTGCATTTCCAACAAATTTGATAGGGGAGGGGTCTCCACTTTAAAATGATGGTAGCCTTATCTAATAATATTGACATTTAAAGGCACTTGATTCAATTGAAATCAATTGATTTTCTTTTGAAGGGGGGGGGGAACAAACACTGATCTGTTTCTTCATTCCTGCTTTTTTTCTGTTTGATTTCTTTTGTACTTTCTTGTAATTGCGTTTGTATTTTTGTATAAGATATACTTGTACTCGTCTATAAAGTTTTTTTTTTTTTAGTTTTTTTTATTGCTGCTGTAAAACCTGAGGGTATACATTCCAACACATACTCTAATCTCATAAAAAATGAATAGGAAAGAAAATCCCACTAATTTATTGAATGACAAAAGTTATGCCACAAAGAAGTCAATGTTTATTAATATTTCTTTGGAGGCTGAAATCGTTTGTTCAATTATGCAGATGTCTATATTCAGAACTGTAGATTTTCAGATTGCATCTATGACGTGGCTTGATAATCTCCAAGAGGAGGCGCGATAGCTCAGTCGGCAGAATCGTTTGGAAATGTCTTAAAGATCTGTCTCTGTTACTTTAATTTACCTTGCCATTGCTCCAGCCTGTGATAAGTTCAGGTACGCCGTCTGCATCCAGATCAAAGCTATCTATGGTGACTGCTTGGTTCTTAGACTGTGGGAATGGAGGAAATCAGAGGGGTATATACGCATGGTCTTGCATGATGGTTCCTAATACTCATACAGGTATCAATCAGTCATTGCCATTTTCAAGAATGAAAAAAAAAAGATTGAATCCTATAACCAAGCAATGAATACCAATGCCTAAATAACAAGCCCTGCTCTTTCTTTGTGACATATTGGAGGCACAATAGCTCAGTCGGTAGAGCAGCTTGTGGTCTCGTAATCCAGTGACTCGGGTTTGAAACCAAGGCAATGCGCTAGTGCCCTTCGGTAAGGCATTAATCCTCATTACCAGGTCCCTCGGAGAGGACCTAAAGTCGTCCGCCATCTGGTTGCTTACTTACATGTACAAGCATTTATGCTTTCTTAGCAGTCAGGTAAAATAACAACCACCAACCTTTGTGACATTGAGAAAAAAAAAGATTTCACTATTCATCAAACAGATTTTTTAAGATGACGTGGCCTTTTTAGAGAGAAGCTACAAGGCTGGTTTTCATATTTACACAATGAATTTCAAATGAAGAACTCATGAATTATACTTAACATTTATGTCTAAATTTTGAAGAAAACCAAACAAGTTCTTCCATGCCGGTAATATTTGTGAATTAAGATTTAGTTTTTCAAAGAAAGACTTACCTTAATTCTCCAGTACCTTGAATTCTTTTCATAAACACCAACAGTCCCATTGGCTAATGCATAGCCAAACCTAGCATCTGTCATTGGGCAAAGAGCTGTGATCGCCTGAATAAAACCAAAGGGCAACAAAATACTTATGCATGGCCTATAGCTGTCATCACATATTACAGGTCAAAAAATCTTTAACAAGGGCATCATCGTCATCCAAGTATCGGCCATACTTTGAATACACTGTTCGAGATCAGGTGGTAGAGATATTTGAGTGTTACTGCCACTGAAAATGTGGGACCCCCCCCCCCCCTTCTTTTTGCAGGTGAGTTTTTCAGACTCATTTCCCAAATAGGAAACAAGAATCATAGTTGATGCTAGGGCTCACCTTAACACATCATGTTTTTCTCTTGCAATCTGAATTCATTCAATCTCCTTCAATACATTTTCTATATTGACAATTTCCTATGCCATTTAAATTAATAATACCAGTATATCTGCTTCTAATTTGACTTGTAAGGTGCTCATTTTGATACAACGTGATTTACCTCTGTCTCTGTCATTTCAGCAATGATCTCGTCTTCTTGGAACACCCTGATGTCGTAATCTTCTGATCCAACAACCAGTTGATTCCTGCCATCTCCAGAAAACTGGCATAATGCTAAAGAACATACATTGTCACCAGTCACCTTGAAAAATAAAAAAAATAAAAAAATAAATTGAAATCTACATCAAAATTTCTCTTTTTTGTTGCCTCGTTTCTTCACAGAATCTCAATAAATGACACAACAGTAAAAGGCAGGGCGACATAAATAAAACAAACACATTGAAGTATCAAAACTTCATGTTGTAACATAGCTCTATTAATTTGAGCAATGTAGAGTTAGATCAATCTCCACTCCTATGTTATTTTTTATTTTACTGCATGTTAACAAAATAAGAAGACAGGGAAAATACATTTAATTCATGATATAATTATATAGAGGGCAAAGATCAGTAGAAGCCACAAAAGAGAGGGATTATATGAAAGAAATCTCTAGATAGATAGTAACAGAAAGAATTATGAATAAAAGAGGGGGCCATGAAAAATAAATGTTAGTAAACATAATACTCACCGTCCAGAAGAGATCATTTCCCTCAATGTCAAATCCAGACAGAGCACAGTTTCCTCCTGTGATTGCTAAGGGTGTGTTGATGGTTCCTAGTTTACCCATCACAACAGCATTCACTCCATCTGGTGCCTGTAAGGAAAGTATTGTGAATTGTATATCATAGATAAAGTGCAAATGGCAAGGGAGAATTAGGATAGATATAATACATTAAATACATAAATTTACATAATTTTTTTTTTTAAAGAGATCAAACATTGGTTATTTGGTCTTGTTTAAAGTACAGTTCTATTCTGGTTTCATATGCATCATGAACAACATATCTGTAACACACACTGGGAGCCTGTAGATTTGTGCGTCCGACACCATGCAATAATCAAACATGGGGGGAGGGGGGGTTAAGTGTTGACAGAGTTGAAAATAATCATTTACAAGAAGTTTGACTGAAAGAAATTGGTCAATACATACATGTATATAATAATATCCACCTATCTTTATAATCTACATCACCTTTCATTCATCAAAGCTATGATTAAGCTATCAAAATCAATAATAAAAAAATACATGAACATCATATATTAAAAGTTGTTTTTCCTTAACTTTCCATAGGAAGAACAATAATCTCCATGATTACATTTTAACGACCTGGGCCCCGTCTTACGAAGAGTTACGATTGATCCAAAGCAATCGCAAGTATTCAGTTTCCTATCTCTTATGTACATAGTTGCGATTGATATCAGTCGCAAATAAGTTGCGATTGATATCAACTCTTTGTAAGACGGGGCCCTGGCTTGAAATCTTCAACCACTTTGCACACACACACACACACACACACAAAATATTAGGAGCTGACATACATCCTTGTAGAATATATCTGTGTTGTTCTGGACATCGTACGCTAGGAGGTTGGTCTGTGTGCCCACCATCAGGATGTCATTCACACCCATTGAATCAAGTGACCCAGCGCAGATGGCACTGATTTTCTGGTTGATATTGAGGAGACTGATGTCTGAATCCACCGCTATCTCACTGGCTCGTCCTCCACGCACAGCACGAGTGTGAGGGTTGTGGACAAAGACCTGGTTATGGATGAATAAATGAAAGTGAGAAAAGTAGTACTAACACAGTCTGTCGACATAAAAATAATTTTTTTCAGCTCATAAATACTTGTTAAAAAGTTATCTATTTGTACATACAAATAAATAAAAAAAGTTATCTTTTTGCACTGTTCCCACAAGAAATCTCACAGACATTTTTCTACATTCAATTTCGTATTTAAAGTTACCTTAAAAACTATATACATACATATTGTGATTTTACATTATAATTGCAATAATGACAATAACTGTTGTTTATGTAGCACCTTCCCAGTTACAATATAAGCAACCGCTCTGGAGTACGCCACAACTAGGTAGTGAAAGTTACAAACTGATTCAGCCAAGGACGCAGGTTCAAAACTGAGTCACGTCTTTCGGATGGTGACGTTTAAAGGTCGGTCCCCAGACGTAAATAATCATATCTGATTGATACACGTCTGTAAAAACCCAATACACACACACCCATACACTTGCTCAAAATCATCAAAACGTTACATAATTATATTTGGTAAAGTATGACCACAAGCACTTGAAATATTAGGAATTTCATATTTTCAAGTTAAATAAAACCTTCAAACACCATAAACTTATGTCCTACATGCTCAGCAACAGCTTCATGCATATCAATAGAAACTTGCTCTACATTTCTTCCAACATTTTTTGATAAGATTATGATGAACATTGCATTGTAAGATATGCCTTTACAGCTCTGTAACGTTAGAATTGAGATTGCAAGATATTATCTTACCTTTCCTGCTGTTGTGGCAGCTGTGAGGTTAGGATGCTTGCCATCATACTTTCCAATAGTAACCATCCGCGGGTTGATTTTATGATTCAGCTTCAAAGTGAAGATTGGCACCAACATCTTGCTCTTTATTTGTAGTGGTCTTCCTCAGCTTCTGCAAGGCAAAGATTAAGTTCAGTTTATGAAATCAGGCAGAGAAATGAGTGACAGGATAAATACAAAGTAATTTGCACAACTTTTCATTAAATGTTCCATGCCCATGAACCTTTCAAAAGTTATAACTAGCCTTGGTACTAATTATGAATGAAAATACACAAGTTTACACACATTTCCTAAAACCCAACATGAAAAAGAGTTGGCTCTAGATTACCTCTTTGTTAAGTGTCCAGTCCAGACAAAATCTTAAGTTAAAGTAACAAGATTTGTCATGTTTGTGGGCATGTTTTATTCTTCTTTTTTCATCCCATTCTTTAATTATTCTTTATCATAACTAAAACTAAAGTTGACTATAGGTCTACTAATATTACTAGTAATTATTAGTCTATGGTATTGCTCAAAATGCTAATATGTTATACGTGTATGCTGATATGCTAAAGCAACTCCAGTGGACCACACCTCAGGAAAGAAGGGCACAACAGAGAGTATGTATTAGGGCTGCGACGAGTAGTCGAATGCTTGAGTACTTTTCGGCCAGAAAATTAAAAAAAAAAATTAAAAATCCTGGTCACCTGGCACTGTCCAGGCCGATGCTTAACCGTGCCAGGGAGAGTGCCTGCCGCTGGCATGGTACTGTCGGTAAAAATGTTTCCCAGCTCAATCACTGTCAAACTCACCACTCTGTCCGGATTTCTGTTTGGACTTGAGGAAAATGGATTATTCTGCCATCTTTGGCTTTTAATACAGCATTGTTTACTGTAATTATTATCATTAAATCGGCGACTTCAACTGCAACTCAAGGTAAAATCGCATGAGTTTTCGGAGACGGACCTGGGATACTGCTCCCGTGGTATGGTGGTGGCAAAAAAACAAACAAACATGGCTTCCGAATATTCAAGTATTCGCTTGTAACTTGCCTGGGAGTGTACTCGGATACCTCATTACTCGGTTGTGCACAGCCTTAATATGTATGGTCTACTGCATAATCCACAGGCTAATTGACATTCCCGACGTACTCCTCATTCCAGACCCTGGGCCATCTACACATGGAATCCAGATAAATTTCAAATCCCCTAGGGCTCTACACAATAACCCAAACATATCATTATTAAGACATTCTTTCCTGATGCGACCAGACTATGGAACTCTAGTCAACTAGTCAACAGCACCCTCCTAGGGATCTCCAAGCAGGGGGTGCAACAAATGAGGCTTTGTTAAGCCTCTTGTTTTTTTAGCCGCACATAGTATCAATTTGTTGTGAGATTTTTACTTGCACTATTCATCGCATCTGGGCACTCGACAAGCACAATTAAATTAGATCTAAATCTAGCATCTGTACTTATTAAACTGGAAGAAGAAGAAAATAATGATAAGAGTATTTGGCACACATTGACCAACATCTACTGTATGCCAAAACAAACAGCAGCAGCACTCACACTCACAGACATGATGAGTTGACACTCAGACTCATCAATCACGATTCAACTTTTCATGCTCATCTATTCTTATATTTTTGCCACACATTTGTCAAGGCATGGGACTGTTATTTCTGCCTCGAATTCATGTCTTCATCTGCTACCTTCGTATCAAGTAAAAACAACACGGGAAATATTTAATTAAAGAAATTACCCATATTTTTGTATAATACTATGAACAATTGCAAACCGGTGAGCACACTATATTTTCTTAAAAAGATTCCTTACCACCAATATATTCTTTGATAGACATCGGTTATTGCCAAGAGACGGACGCCAACCTTTTGAGGAATTTGCTTCATCAAACGCGCGCCATCTGCGGGCGACTTCAGCTTGCAGCTAGATAGCTATAGCTAGGGTGAACTGGGGGTGAACCACTGAAAATTCGGCGGGATGGGGTGAACTCTAAAAAACATCGAAATTTACTAGTGGTTTTTTTTTTAATCGAGAGTTTATTTCCTCTAGCACTCAATTCAAGGTGTATCCCTAATATGACTCCAAAAGTGGATTTACACTTCTGTACATTTATAGAATATGGCGCTTTTTACTACAAAAATTATTATTATTTCAAAAAATGTTATTCATTGAACAGGGAGAATCGTATTGGAGAAAACCTTTACATGGCCTAGGGATAAGAGAAATCTTTTAAAACAAAGCAACGAAAGATAACTTGCATACGCCTCATAATTCAAATATCAGCGGAGGTTGAAGGGAAGGGGCTGGTGCCCCCCCCCCTGCACCTTTTCCCGGACTATTTCCATCTATAAAAAAAAAGAGGAAACAAAAATTACCCTCAGACGACCAAAATGTGCCCCTTTCAAGTGACCACATCAGAATTGAGATATGTAAATACACTTAGCATGGTTACAATTTATATTGAAAACGAAATATTTGTAATATTACTTTTGATTACCAGGTGTTGCATTTCAGAAAAACTTTGGATTTTTTAAGTAAAACATTTTTTTAGGCAAGGACATTGAAATTATGTGGATTTCATGTGTCAAAATATAAGTTTACAAATTGTTGTTTTCTTTCAACATTTTCAAAGTTGAAGAAAGCCTTTCCAAAATTGTGGGTTGATCAATTATACGTAATGCTTTGTATCAAACACATCACTCCAATTTTATACAAATATCAACTGGTGACTATATTAATATTTTAAATATGAAGGCTAAACAGGAGAAGGGTCTTTTTTTATACAATGTTTGGCAGCAACGATTAGCAATGCCCTCTGATTTTATAATTGGAATCCGGTGGTTCAATGCTATACGAGATAACGAAATCAAACAATTTAAATTCAAATTTTTGCATATGTTTATTACCTTCAACATAATAACCCTTATAAATGGAAAATTAAAAATGATTATGTATTTGAAGATTGTAATTCCATTGAAACATCACAGCATTATGATGCTAGAGTGTAACAAGATTATTGTGGTTTGGAAAATTGTAACATGCTTGATATATATTCTGTTTTTTTAAGAAGATATTAATGAGAAGATTTTAGTAATTGGATATGATATAGGCATGTTAGATAATTACTTGGTAATCATTGTGATTAAATTTGCTGAATATAGTACGTTAAACATTTGAAAACAAAAATAAAAATGAATGGTTAAACGCTTTTGACTGATTTGAATTGATGTCACATTTAAATTCTAAAACAAAAGCACAGGTTAATAAAAAAAAAAAAAACAAGTTAAAGGTTTGATTGATATGCTAAGATAATGTTTTGATTTTTATGTATAGATGTTTTTGTGAACGTTGTAGATAACATGTGAAATAAAGTTTCCTGAAAGGATTTTAATAAAAACATTAAAATTCTTTATACCCATTAACAAAATAATAATGTCCTTTCTTTAGATCTGTATGTGTTTTGTTCTCTTACTTCCTGAAGCGTTCCCCAGCACTCCTGAGGAAAAGAAAATTCACTTTCAAGTGAGCAAAATGTAATGTCCGTCGTGGTGTTAAATTGCCCCTTCGTACAATAATTGGTAAAACCTTAGATTATACCAAATCATGACAAAAGCATTCAAAGTTAGCAGCAAACCTTTCCTTTTAAATAATAATAGTGATATCACAACTGAAAAACAAAATAAGCAACATATCACAGTTTCATTCCAAAAGGAGCTAAATCCATGTTTCATTCCAAAAGGAGTTAAATCCACAAAATCAACAGATTTGATAAAAATCAGAAATAACTGGTAGATTTTTTTTCTTATCATATATCATTGGTCCAGGGCGACACAATTTACATATATATAACAACATGAAGGTACATGGCTAAAGGGAAAGTGGAGAAATAAAAAAGGGGATTTACTCAGAAATACCCAAAGTGGATTTAGCTCTTTTTGGAATGAAACCGATTTGGATTTAGCTCCTTTTGGAATGAAACATGATATTGTACCTAAATTTGTTCATACCACCTGGTTAAATTTTAAAATGTGATATACAGTAGTGCATTTTGTCCCCATGTAGGAAATCATTATTTTAAGACAAAAAAAAAACTCAATTTTGATAAAACATGGATTTAGCTCCTTTTGGAATCAAGCTCTTCAATATGGGTATATATTATGAGCATAAAGTATATCAGTAACCATAACAGCCAGCAAAATAGAAAATGGTGTAGATCAAAGAGGGCAATGTCGGATCAATTTGTATCAGTAATAACGTATATCTATCAGGCGCGGATCCAGGAATTTCTTACCGGGGGGGCACACGGGGGGGCACCGTGTGGGAAAGAGAACATATATATATATTTTTTTTAGTCCCGAAAAAATCGCAAAGACTCAGCCAGCCGCTGAATAAGCGGGGGGGGGGGGGGGGGGGGGGGGGGGGGGGGGGGGGGTAAGCGTACACTTTTGAAAAAAATTTTAGTCCCCAAAAAATCGCAACGACTTAGCCGGCCGCTGAATAAGCGGGGGGGGGGGGGGGGGGGGGGGGGGGGGGGGGGGTAAGCGTACACTTTTGAAAAAATTTTTAGTCCCCAAAAAATCGCAACGACTTAGCCGGCCGCTGAATAAGCGGGGGGGGGGGGGGGGGGGGGGGGGGGGGGGGGGGGGTAAGCGTACACTTTTGAAAAAAATTTTAGTCCCCAAAAAATCGCAACGACTTAGCCGGCCGCTGAATAAGCGGGGGGGGGGGGGGGGGGGGGGGGGGGGGGGGGGTAAGCGTACACTTTTGAAAAAAATTTTAGTCCCCAAAAAATCGCAACGACTTAGCCGGCCGCTGAATAAGCGGGGGGGGGGGGGGGGGGGGGGGGGGGGGGTAAGAGGACACTTTTTTTTTTTTTGGGTCACGAAATTTTTTAATTTGACATTTTGCTTCGTTTGAGGGGGGGGGGGGTAAGGTCACCTTTTTAGGTCAGCCATTGGCAATTTTTTTTTTTTTTTTTTTTTTTTTTTATAAAAAAAAAAAAAAAAAAAAAAAAAAAAGGTTTAGCCGGGGGGGCACGCCCGTTTATTTCGGTATATTTTGGGCGAATTTAGGGCTGATTTTAACATATTTTTTTGGGCCGGGGGGGCACGTGCCCCCTGTGCCCCCCCCCTGGATCCGCCACTGTCTATATAATAGTTAGACATAATAAAATGCTTTGCAACGGAATTTGACTTCTTAAATATCAGCAAAATATATTGCTTGATAAACAAGTAAATTGACCCAGAAGGCAAAAGGGTTGCAGCTATGTATTTAAAGTATTTTTTCTCTCTCTTTTTGCTCGCTCGAAAATAGTTAATGAGTGTATGATATTGCTCCCTCCCCCTCCCCGTGTCCAGGGTAGAATACATTTGTTATTACTTTAAAAATAAACGAAGATGGTGTGTACGTATATCAAAGTAGAGGGTTATAAAATAAATACGTCGTGGTAGGCCTATTTCCTTCAAGCTTTAATTTACCAAAAAGTTGACCTTCTTACGATGCCCCCACTTTAAACGAACGTTCCACCGCTGGCTTTGTGAAGATATAATACATCTCTTTATAAGAAAATAAAAAAAGAAGAAGAAGAAACACAACAATTCGCTAAATAAAGTTGATGAAACGATGTATCCAATGTAAGAACACTTTGCATTGTCAAAATGGTTTTGTGTGTGTGTGTGTGTCCTTTTCAACCTTAATTTTTTATTGCTAAAAAATTATAAGAGTTTTGTTCGTGTGGTTGTTACTAACTATTTAGGGGCGGCCGAGCGACTATCAAAATGGGGGAGGGGGCACTAAGAAAAAGGGCACTTTCTGGAAAAAGGGACACGTACAAAGGAAAATCTCGAAGCAAAATATATAATTGTGTAGACAGTGGTATATACCTCTACATTGTAATTACATTATCAGGGATTTCAATAGTATTTAATGAAACGTCAAAGCTCCCGCGCTTTGCGCGGGAGGGGGGAAACTGAATTCAGACAAGGACTAAGAGTCGAAAACAGCACAACGAATCGTCTTCTTTCTCTAATAATTTAATGAAACGTCGAGGCTTCCGCGCTTTGCGCGGGAGGGGGGGGGGGGGCAACTAAATTTAGACTGGGATTAAGAGTCGAGAACGGTACAACAAAAAATTGTCTTCTTTCTCTAATAATTTAATGAAACGTGAAAGCTTCCACGCTTCGCTTCAGACAAGGATTAAGAGTAATATTTTAATGAAACGTCAAAGCTTCGCGGGGGAGGGGGGAACTGGGTTCAGACAAGGATTAAGAGTCGAAAACGGTACAACGATTATCGTCTTCTTTATCTCATAATTTGATGAAACGACACTGCTTCCGCGCTTTGCGCGGGATCGGCGAAAACGAATTCAGCCAAGGATTAAGAGTGATAATTAAATGAAACGTCAAAGCTTCCGCGCTTTGCGCGGGAGGGGGGGGACTGAATTCAGACAAGGACACGATGCAACGAATCGTCTTCCTTCTCTAATAATTTAATGAAACGTCGGGATGGGCAAAAATGATTTCAGACAAGGATTAAGAGTATAATTTAATGAAACGTCAAAGCGCCCGCGCTTTGCTCGGGAGGGGGAAACTGAATTCAGACAAGGATTAAGAGTCGAGAACGGTACAACGAATCGTCTTCTTTCTCTAATAATATAAATGAAGCGTCATAGCTTTCGCGCTTTGCGTGGGAGGGGAGGGGGGGCTGAAAAAGTTCCGTGGCCCAGGGTTTATAGGGTTAAATTTGTATAGACATTGGGACATTGGCATTAATATATTTGTCGGTAATCGGTGGCCTCTATACACTCCCCTCTGAAAAAGGTCTAGCGACACCCCTGATATTATTCGAGATAAAGTTTTGCGAGCCTCTACCGCCGTCTTTGTGCATGGTGCAGCAATTAAACGAAGCATTTAGTACAACGTCTCGCGACGTGACAGAGTTTTCTCTAACTTCTAACCAATCAGAAGGCCTCGTTTGTTTCCGAAAGTGCCGGTGGACAAAAATGCGCCAAATGTGCCCGCAAATGTGGTTCTCAAATGGCAAAGTTCCCTATACACTTGGAGGGGGTAGGAGAAAGCAATTTTACGTAATAATACTCCAGGGAGTGGGGGAGTGCCTGAAAATGCACCTAATGTGGTTCTAAAATTGCAAATGCTTCCTACTCTAAGAGAGTAAGAGGGGGTTCTGACCCCGGTTCTGACCCCCTCCCAGATCCATCCCCTCTTGGTCGCTCCGCTCGCTCACTCACCGCTGACGCCTCGCCGCTGTCGCTTCAATTCGCTCCATCGTTTTCCATATATTTCACCCCATGCGATTTTGTGCCCCCCACCCCTCTGGATCCGCCACTGGTACCGGTACGTATCTCAGGATGAGGGAGGCAGATCGAGTCGCGGGATTTGTGAACTGAATTGAATTGAGCAGGAAGCACTTTGTAGATAATATCACAGGATTTCGCTATGGAATGTAATAGCGACTAAAATTTGTCGTCCAATGAATCATTCAGAGAATGTATGCCTGTGACTTTGTGAGGTCAAAATTAGTTCTTCCTACTCCTTTGTGACTAACCCATCTTGGCCTACCGCGCCCCCCGAACTCCGGCAGAGCTGCCCGACCGAGGGTATATAGGACTCGACCAGTGACGATCGGTGCATTTTGTGTGCAAGGATCTCTGACTTCAGTAGAGTAGAGGTCTACACATCCTATAGGACCGTATATTCATATTGATTTGCGAGATTACATCTGTAACACACTGGTATCCTTGTGGTAGGTTTATTTCATTAACAACATTAGACTAGTCTAGCTTCTAGACTAGAGTAGATAGACTGCAACTATGTACTGAACTAGTAATACAATTAGAGTCTACCAAAGTTACATATATTATTTACTGAGTAGACGTACAGCTAGTAGTAGTGTACTATGTATCATGTACAGGTAAATATAAATAGAATAGGTCTAGAGTAGAATTAGAAATAGACCCTTATCAATAATATAGACAATTAAGTGAAAATAAGGAACTTGACTTATTAATTTAATAACATATTTTTGCTAACATGTTTGTGAGAATTATATTTTGATTTTAACTTTAAGATCATTATGCTGAGCAATTCAATCATTCATATGATGATTAGGATTTGCTGTTAAAAAAACACCCATCTCTTGTAAACTGGAGAAGAAAATAAGATGTTTTCATTTTCATGTTGAATTACAATTTAGCTCTCAAAATGTAGATCTTGATCTAGAAGTCTAGTCTAGACCTATGTCTTAAAATTGATGATAAAAGTTCTTTGTAGTTTTATCCTACCAGTTGGTCTACACTGTCTACTTACCATTTCTTAATATCTTCTTTTGATATTTCAGGTGGATAAATTAGAAGAAGAGATGGAGTCCAATCAAATAGATAAGATGAGGGACATTCTGGATGTTCTAAAGAAAACAGATACTAAGTGGGCAAGCCCGGAGGCCGCTCTTCTCTGTGAACAAATGGATTCAGCCTTTTGGAAATCTCCAGACAAGATCAAGTTTTGTCAGGAATTCTGTGATTATGGTGGAGCTGGTGAGGACATATATATACTCTTTAATTTTAATAGAGTACAAATGATCCCTAGAATATCCATAGATCTGAAACATGGAGAAGTCACACTTTGTGCAATAGAATAATCAAGTTCTGCCACAGTGATGGAGGCACCTCATGAACACCTTTTGTTTTCCCTCTTGAAAAGAATACTTCCACCTGTGTATATAGAATGTACCATTGGTACAGAAAATGAATAATGATTGCATAACTTTCGTACAGCATTCCTACAGTTTTTCATTCAGTCAGATGTAATCCCATGTTGGAGACTGACTGATAGGAGCACTTTCATTTGTCCAATATGCTCTTTGATAGGAGTTTAGGACTGAGACACTGTACATTATATATAAATAAATTGTTCTTATTGCTTTTAACATATTAATGTACTTTTAAAGGCAATACATTTATGTGATATTTGTTGTGTCTTCAATGGAGCAACAACTATTTAAGAACAAAAGTTAGCCAGCAGTAAAGCCTTTTGCCTTCTATATTGGCTATATCAATACCACAGGAAATAAGTTTTTTTTTTAAATAAAATTAATTTTCTCTTGCAAATTATGTTCAGTAGGGGACATCATATTGAATCTATTTGTGCTTGTGAGTACAGTGCGTCCCAGAAAAAACGAAACCGATAATTATCTATGTTTTATCATATCTTAATCAGAATTATAATTGATAAATGACACATATTTGTAAAGCTTAGATCCTCCTCTTTCATTAGATGCAACTCATATAATGCCTTTTTCTCGCATGAGTGATTAAAATGAATTTGAAGAGAGGAAACCAAAAAGTCATTTGGCGAACGGTATCTGAATTTCAAAGAGAAAATCACATTTCCAGAAAGTTGAGTTTCTGCCCTTTCATATGACACCTTAGTCAGGAAAAATGAGCTAGGAATAACAAAGTTCTGTTTGTTTAAAGTAGTGCTTGCATTTCCATAATTTTATTTAACAAATTCGTTTTCACTGGCTGCCTGCCGTAGCAACAACCGGAATTAACAAAAGACTTAACTCCGTTTTGTTGACAATCAGCCCGAGACGAAAGACTTGATGCATGAGTTGCATCAAATGGAAGAGGAGGATCTAAGCTTTCCAAAGATGTGTCATTTATTAATTTTAAATATGACTAAGCTATGACAAAACATTGATAATTCTTGGTTTTGTTGTTTCTGGGACGCACTGTATAAATTAAATGTATGTATGAGAATTTTATATATTACCCACCTCGCAAATACTTCCCAATTTACTATCTAGAACTGCTGGTATCTGCTCTGATTAAGTTTGAGGAGGATGGACTATTCAAAGTGAAAGGAGCCTGGGAAACTGCTTTTGTCATCTACAATCACCTATGTAACCTCAGTGAAGCTAGCCTGGTCCTGTCCATACAAATGGGAGAAAAGGGAATGGTGAAACTGTGTTCAAGTAACATTGTCAAATACAGGGGGAAAATGTCATTACGGGTGAGTGAATGATTTGTTACAATTGAAACTATGCAGCCTTTATCTAATTTCCACTATATACATACACAGGCTGCACAAGGAATCGTGTATGGCATGTACGCGGTGAGCAAACTCAAAATACAGGAAATACATCAACAAGAAACGCTTCCTGTCTTAAGGAAGGATTTCCTTCAATAAAATCAGAGATTCTAGTTACACAATAAATGACTAAGCCAAATATTTGAAGGCTGTGATTTAGCTATTTCTCCTCTTTCCTTACTCAATCAGTCTTCTCTGTTTTCCTTTAAATGCTATTCTTGTGTAATTGTATAGTTTTTGTCCAGCTTAATTCCTGTCTGTTCACAATTATGTTATAGACTAGTAATACCTAGTCATTTTGCCACAATGTGTCAGGATAGCAGAGAATGTTCTGAACCCGATTTGGAAAGCACTGTTTTCCTTGACAACGTTTCTCATTGGAAAATGTACTTAAAGACCACCTGCCTATAATTATAAAGACTATTTTTCTTGTTTCCCTGTAGCCCTCTTTATATAGACGTCTGGTTACCATGCCAAACTGTTGACAACTTCATACATAATAATTTTGGAACATCTTAAAGTTTGTCATTTTATGGCAAGATGGGATGTCTACATTTGTCCCTTTTTGTTTCGCTATTCACCTAATGGATTACAAATTCTTCAGGACATTGAAACTATGGTCCTTGTTTTATGTCTATAGACATCCCATTTGTCCCTTTTTGTTTCGCTATTCACCTAATGGATTACAAATTCTTCTGGACATTGAAACTATGGTTCATGTTATGTCAGCATCCTACAGGATGGCCCACAAAGAAAACATTAAAACATAAAATTGAAACTTGGAAACAGTATGAATTTATGTGTGCACAAGTCTCTTGTTGCTGGAGTCCAGGGCTCACCTCAAGGGCTCTGCCTCCTGGGTTCTTGTATGCTGTCTGCCAGTATCTGGTGCAATCTGAGCCATATTGTTGATCATTTTCAAAGAAATATTATGACTAATATTTCAGAAATATATTTTTTTTTAATTGTCCCTGATTTTCAAATATGTTATATAAAGATTCATATGTGTTGCTGTTAAAATGTATTGCCCCCTGTGGACCACTCTCCAAAATTATTTTTTGTTGCTATGATGCATATTTATCACAATTTTTTGTGTTCATCCTTTCTTTTAGGATGTCCAATCACTGATCCGTGTCTCTTTAGGCATCCTGTGCAATATGTCAACCACACCCGGCAACCGACACCTGTTTCGAGAAGAAGGTGTAGCTGAAAAGATGCAGCCATATCTGAGGGGCGACCCCTTTCTGAAAACCATCTGTATGATCACCCTTGCATATATAATTGAGGAGGGGCAGGAAGATTCTTTGATAGAAAAGGAAACAGGCAAGTATGTAGTTGGGTAGACATAAAAAATGAGCTGGCAATCTTACTAATTTGTGAATTGTGATATTTGAGTTTTGCAGTGGAGCTTTTTTTTAACCCAATTCATGGAAATGTAGTGTTTTTCTCCTATGACTGATTTTTGCACTGTCCATTCTGGTGACGATCAAAACATATTTGTCACAAAGTATCGCAAGCTGTTCCAAGTCTATGTAGATTTCAATTTTTTTGGTATATATCTGCATACTTGGTATATGTATCATTATTAGTTAATACATCTTTTATCTCTGTATTTCATTGATAGATATTGAAATATATACCGTACATACATTTAAAAAAAAATGGATTCTCACAGAGACGTTATCATGATGTCATTGATATTATGTTTAGCTGTTGAAAGTGACTTAAAATAATGGTAGTCCTCATTCATTATTTTAAAATTGATTTACCTTTTTTTACAGATACAATTGAATACCTGGTAGGGATTCTTCGAGATGCTGTCAAAAGTCCTGACAAGAGGTTTCGAGGGTTGTGTGACCGAGAGATAGCTTCGGCTCTGGGAAGGTTAGCTGTCCATGACAGTAGTAAATGCAAGGTAAATCCCAATAGATGATACCATCTATAATAATAATACGCTAAGGCTCCGCGGGGGGCTCGACGTCTCGGCGAGCCTTTGTATTCTATTGTTTTTTAATGAGATCGCCGACCCAAGTTGGTGCGGCTATCTCCTCCCGAACCCTGCCCTCGGGGCACCCGTGCCCGGTGCTGTCGTCCGCGGGAGAGTCTACTCTAGCGAATTGGCTATACTCCGCCCGAGGTCCTCCTCCGTGTCGACGTCCAGGGCGAAAACAGACGCGATATGCATAATGCACGATATGCGTGACGACAGAGATACCTCATGGATATTCAACATGACATCCGTAGACACACGACCGATGACTATCCAC
The DNA here is from genome assembly GCA_035222895.1 of Strongylocentrotus droebachiensis. Classification (NCBI taxonomy): domain Eukaryota; kingdom Metazoa; phylum Echinodermata; class Echinoidea; order Camarodonta; family Strongylocentrotidae; genus Strongylocentrotus; species Strongylocentrotus droebachiensis. The sequence goes on from JAVYIG010004664.1 coordinate 108,753, forward strand.
TCACATGAAGTTGCGTATTAAATGCACGCTGAATGGGTATGACTTACCCCGTGTTAGGTATCTTTCTATAGGATGTGCTTTGTTGTGATTAAATTCCCGTCGACGTCCAAACTTAGAGACCTATTTCCATCATGATTGCCGCGATTTTTATATAGTTTTCGTGAATGGAGGTATGAAATCAAAGCTTATTTTGTGATTATTACGGCCATGTATACTCAATTTTGATTATCATTTTCTAAAGGAAAGTTTTCACAAGAAAACCAATGGACTGACACTTCAGTCGCAAGCTGCTTTCATTCAACACACAGTGCAGCAGCGCTGCTCGGGAAGCTCCTACACCGGCACCGCGCACCGCAGGCGTCCGACGCCTGCGGCGCCGGTGTTCGAGCTTGCTGGAGTTACGCTGAAGTGTGTGTGAGTTCAGATAAGCTGAGCTCGAGTCGAAGAGATTTGACACTTTGAAATTGTTATCTGTTGGTTTGCATCATTATTGCCGCGATTTCAATATAGTTTCGTGAATAGATTTACGAAACCTGAGCTTAGAATTAGTAAAAGTATTACTAATGTCTACGTTTTTAAACGACTGTCTGATTTTCTTGTGAAAATTTTACTTTGAAAAATGATTATCGAAATTCATGGTCAGAAATAATCACAATCTAGGTTCATTATGTTACAGTTCTTGCATCAAATCAATGCATGAAAACTTAGTTATTGAACTAGAAAATTTTTTTTTTTTTTAAATAGGCAATTATGAAGTAGGAAGCCTGAAACCTTAGCCTACTAAACAAATCTCAACAAAGTGTAGGCCTATCCTTTTATGAATTAATGAAAAAGTAGCCCCAGAAAAAAGAGCCCCCGAAAGATGAAAAAGTAGCCCCCGAAAATTTCCCCAAAATTTGAAATGGAGCCTCCGAAATGAAAAACTTAATTTTTTGCCTGCGCCCCCCTCTAGAATCCCTCGGATTTCCGCGGGTCCTGAGTTGAGTGTATATAGGGGTGGGGTCCACGGGTTTCAAGGGGCCATAAACCCCCAAGAGCTCGGGGGTTACAAAGTTGGGGGGGGGGGAGATCAGATCGCAGCGGGTTGAGTGTATATATAATATAGGCGTGGGGTCCACGGGTTTCAAGGGGCCATAAACCCCCGAAAGCTTGGGGGTTTAGGCGTTTAATTAGGGTCAGATGAGCATATTTTTAATACTTTATTTGTGACACTTGCGAGTCACTAATTGGCGTGGGGTCAATACGTAGAGTTGCGTAGTGTTGCGTACCAACTACGCTGGCCTACGTTACTATATGCTGAGGGACGGAAAGGGGTACGCAAGATGAACAAAACAATTCAACATATTTAATTTTTTTCGCGTACTTTCGGCGTAGAAATTTGACGCAGAAAGTACGCCTTTTTACGCAACACTACGCTACATGCCTACGCAACAGTACGCTACCCTACGCCAGATCGACAAAGCAGTAAAACCTTTCCACACTACGGAACTCTACGCAGTTCCAGTGGCTTAAAGAATAACTACCGGTACAGTTGGATCGTGTTTTTAATTTTTTTATATAAGGCCAAATTTAAAAAAAAACATGTTTGGCTTCCTGTTTTTTCGAAAAATGGGAAGGAGGAGGCCCTTTTTTTTTCTTTCAAAATGGCCGCTCGGTACATTTTCCCTGACATTCGGGCTATTTTTCAAGATGGCAGCCGACAATTTTTTTTTTTTCTTTTTTAAAATCAGAAATACATTTTAGCAGTGCTTTTCATGTTTTTTTTCTTCAAAAAAAAAAAAAAAAAAAAAAAAAAAAAAATAGGAGGCGGCCCCCAAATAGGAAGCAGGCGGGGACGCTGTTTTTTTTTTCTTTAAAAAAAAAATCAAAAAAAATTCAAAAAAAACAAAATAGGAGGCGGCCCCCAAAAAGTTAGCGGGCAGGGACGCAAAACATTTTTTTAATGGCCTGAATGGCAAATAAAGTTCTTGGTGGTTTTAATTTAGACAGTCTCTATATATCTATTTACACCCCCCGCCCCCCTCTAGAATCCCGCGGATTTCCGCGGGTCCAGCTAGTTATTTATAATTCTTTATACTTTAGGATTCATTGTTGCAAATGCAAAGGTTTAAAAAAATATTGTGTACATTGTTTCATAATTGGGGGGCTATGTTTAATTCTGTAAATTCTACCGAATTGGTCTACCTATTCATAAATACTTATTTGTTTATTTGATTTCCTTTTCCATCAACCTATATATTAGTACATTAACGGGCGTGTGAAAACTAATCAGTAATATTGAATATGCTTTTAATCATCAAGTACCGGTAAGTCATTTCTCAACTGTCCAAATTCTTGAAATCAACAGATTCTTAAAGCTGGAGGGCTCCCTCTGCTGGTCAAGATGTTAGAGGACAAGAGCTCGGATACCCGGGAAGCTGCTGCCAATACCATCTGGAATCTGGCCTTCTCGGAAGATGGCCGTCAGAAAATTGCTGAGAATAAGGATTGTTTGAAGCTCCTTGAATCACTCACTCAATGCTCTGAATCCCATGTAGCAGATGCGGCCAAAGGGGCATTATGGGTAATCACCCAGGGGCAAGCCAAGCAGGTGGAAAAAAAAGTAGAGGCTGAAGGAATGCAAGGTGAGAGGGACTTTTTAAGACAGAAAATTTTGTAAGATTGAAAGATCAGATTTGGTAGATATTTGGTGGATAAAGGGTTTTTAGAACTGGAAAACGTGAGATAATGTCATAAACTGATATTTTAGTCTGTCAATTATGTTTAATTTAAACAAGGTCTTCTTGTTGTATATTTTTGAAATCTTGGCATATTTTTAGATTAATCGCCCTTTACCTAAGATCTATTTTAAATTCTCTTAGAAGACAATTTACTACATTTAATATAATCTCTCAAAGTCTTCTAGACTTCATAAATCTTCAGGTCATACACTTCAAGTTTATTGTTTGACTGTCTTATCTTGTATGTATTCAAAAATAGGAGAAGAGAAAAGTTATTCACACATCATGATCAGTTACCAATGGGGATCACAACCTGTAGTTCTCAAGATAAGAGATGCTCTGAAGGTAAGTGAATATCAATAAATGATTTTTTTTTTTTTTACCCAATATTTCGACCATTCTGGCAATATATGCTGCCTACTTCTGAAGGTATTCATTTTTTTTCTCAACACAGATTTTAGACCAATGTCTTCACGTCTTCATGTATTTTGGGCTATATGCTTTAAATCTTCAATTTTATACCTAGACCTATATCAAAATTCAATTTCCTTCAAATTTCTTTGAATAACCAACAAGGCAATTTTCATTTTCTTGAGAATTTTTTTTTCTTTCTCATGGCAGATACATGCTGTCCTATCAGCTATTGCATTCTAAATAGTGAGATATGTATCATCTTTGTGCCTTTGGGAAGATACGCCATAGATGTATTAAGTGCTATATAAATCCAAAGTACAGTCACTTATATTAAATATGTGTATTTATTTAAGGCTGCTGGCTATCAGGTATGGCTTGATGTTGATCATATGCATGGTTCTACACTTCAAGCAATGGCAGAAGCTGTGGAGAAATCATATGTAGTTCTTATGTGCATCTCAGAGGGATACAAGGAGAGTCCTAATTGCAGAACAGGTATGTCACAGCATTGTTCAACGTAGATTCTGCCTAATAATATATTTTTTTTAACTCTTTCGCTCTTCCAATGTTACCTGTTACTCATCATGACCTCTTTATGCCCTTTGAGAAACTGACTTATATTTATTACTTTACAGCATTGGAATGTGTTTATTACCCTACTTATATAATTAGCTATCCAGTGGTGCTCATCTCACCAGATTTGTTCCAATCTGTACTCAGTTTCGATCATTTTGGTACCGGTAATCAAATTGATTCATTTCAACAATAGATTAGCATTCAAGTTCGATTCAACTTATCCACCACTATAGTATGCTGCAAGTCTTGAATTTAAAATGGACTTCATCCAACTAGCCATTTTCCCATACAAAATAGCCATGGTGTAGCTTAGACATTGTCATTGTTACTGTTGTGGTGGCAGCGGTGGGATAACTCCTTTCGGTGCTGTGCTTAATCAGAGCTTAAAGTGATAGTTGAGTTCTGTTGCAGAGTGCGCTACACAAAATTTTTTTGTTTGTTGAGATAATGAAAAACTGAGCGTCAAATTTGAAAGAACATTATCTTTGTTTGATCAAAATCGGTTCAGAGACGGCTGAAATATCCATAAATATAACGGTTTCTATTGATAATTTGAAAAAGCCGTTGATAAAAACAAAATAGCGCCTTTTACGTTTAATTTCAGCCAATGCCGATGTTGGCTTTTTTGTTGGCTTTTTTGTGTTGGTTATATTACGCACAACCAGCCGGCCCATGTATTGTTCTTTTTAATCAATTAAGTAATTAACGGTCACCTTATTTTGTTGAAAGTGGAGCTGAGTTGGTATGATCGTATTGGCTAAATTTCACACATTTTGGGGTCTAAAATTACTTTCTAGCAATTTTAGGTCCTAAAAGGGCATTAGAAATGTCATAGATAAGAATAAGAGCAATAACCATGCACTTTGAAGGCATTTGCGGTCTGCCACTCAACTATCCCTTTAACCTAACAAATCGTACAGGTAACCAGTCAACTACTGTTTTCTTGCGTTCTTCTCCAAATATTAACAGAGGCAGAATATACATTCAAGCTTGGTAAGTGCATCATTCCCGTGATGATGGAGGAGTACTATCAACCTGATGGATGGCTTGGTATAATACTTGGATCCAAACTCTACATGGACTACTCTGGAAAGCTGGATCAAACGGAAGAGATGAAGAAGCTGCTAAGAGAAGTACAGAACAATCAAGCAGCTAAGATTGCTGATGCAGGTGGTGAGTTCATGAGCTGCACCTTCATTGTAGGATTGTATTTACAGTAGGAGTAGGAAACATGACAAATTTTGACAACATTTCTTAAATTATGATTCCTTACCCTTATTTAACCCTGTAACCGATCATTGGCCAATCAGGCGAGATCGGATAAAAAATTCAGATTTTTTTTTTTTTTTCAAAGCCGAAAATGCTCAAGTATTTGGCTATCAAATGCTTTAAAAAAAATGCATGGCTGGGATTATTTTGTCAAATTGAGTTGTTGTAGAACATGTTTGTTCGATATTTAGAGCCTTTTTATGACTTTGAAATTAATAATCTTGGTCTATAATGGAGGCATCATTTTTTGTGCATTGTCATTAAAATCCAAGATGGCGGCTTGCATGGTTTGCCTCTATTCTTAGACTAATATTATCAATTTCAAAGTCATGAAAAGGCACTTAATATCAACAAGCATGGTCTACAACACTCTAAATGACAAAATATCCCTGCTATGCATGTTTTTTTTAGTATTTGATAGCCCAAAACTTGAAAATTTTCGGCATTAAATTTTTGTTTTGACGATACCAATCACAGGTGCGAGGGTGTTGCTCCGATCTTCCGATCCGATCAAAGTCCCAACTTACAGGGTTACCCTTATTACTATACATACATGTAGTATAATATGTATTGAACTGTTAAACCTTTTGTGGCTGTGACAAAAATCATTCCAAACGATAAAGAGAGCAATATATACATGAATCTTGAAACATGAAATGATGATTGTTTTGCTTGACAATTTGCAGTATGATTTGTTTAAAAGTTCCTCTATGAAACCAGGGAAATTACCTTGTTATAATGAATTGTTTTGTAATTGGGGCTAAAAAAAACACCACAATAAATTAAAAATAAGTGTGATCAGCAAAATGACCCTATTGTATAATTGAGAATACCTGTTCTTTATAACAAGGGTTCACTGCATAGCCTTACTGCATCATCTTAAAGTTAACAAGCATACATCACACATATGACTTCATTTGAAAAGTTTTTGTTGTAATACACATGTAATTATATATTTTGATGTTATATGATAACAAGTTTCTCAATTTACGGACTCAAATCCCTATATCCCCTACCTCTCCAAACACATTTAGACTGAAAACACTCCTGAAAAATATCATTTTTGTGTGTGGAAGATTTTCAGACTTTTACCCCTGCCCCCTTCCCTTGATGCATGTGAAGTGAAATTAAAGAATCTTGTACAGGAAAGTAATTTTTCACTAGTTTTAAGTCTATAACTCATATCTTATCAATTGCTTTTCATTTGCAGATACTATAAAGAGGACAGAAGTAAAAGAAGTAAAACTACTTACACAGTTGTCTACCCAGCCAAACACCCCATCACAAGTGTTGAGTTGGTCGAATGAACAGGTTCAGGACTGGCTTAAAAATTCAGGACTTGATAAGTAAGTTTATAAAAGGGCTCAACTCTTGAGAGAACATTTTTCTGTGCAAAATATAAATTACAAATTCAATCGAAGATATTTAATCAAAAGTATTTTATGGGAAATTTGGAAAAGCTGTTCTTTCATGGGGATATTACCCAAAATGAGTTGGGATATACTTGGATGTATTTTTATAATGTCTTATAATCAAGATCATTATCATAGTTCAGAAAGACAACAACGGAAAGAAAAATTGTTCTAAAGCAAATTTCGGTGTTGAATCTACAAAATGTCAACTGTTTTTACCACACAATGTAGAAAATTGCTAGACCCATACTAAAATGATATTTCCCTATGTATTGTACACAAGGCAAAATTGTAGTGACTGATAATAGGATAATTTGAGAAGCAATAATTCTAGAACCATTTGAAGATATTGATACGAGACTACTGTATATATTATATGATGCTCTAGCAGGTTTCATAATTCTGTCACACCATTACAGAAATCTTTCGGATAGAATGTATCATTCACTGCTGCCTATTTGGTGATATAACGGGACAATCATGCACAGGAAATTCAATATTCTTTTGTTTTACTTGATCCTTGTCTACAGATGGAGACCATCACTCCAAGAGTACGATGGAACCTTCTTGTTCAATCTTCACAAATTGCGCTTGGAAGCACCAGAGTTTTTCTACAGCTCCATCCAAGATGACCAGGGTCTCCAGAAATTGAGAGAAATGTTCAAGTTTACTGAAGCTCTCGAGACTGTCATTCAGAAATAAATGGGTAGAATAGATAAATTGATTTCTATTAAACTACATACATAGTAAACAGTCTGAATATGCAGGGTTTTTAAACTACATACATAGTAAACAGTCTGAATATGCTGGGTTTTTAAACTACATACATAGTAAACAGTCTGAATATGCTGGGTTTTTAAACTACATACAAAGTAAACAGTCTGAATATGCAGGGTTTTTAAACTACATACATAGTAAACAGTCTAAATATGCAGGGTTTTTAAACTACATACATAGTAAACAGTCTGAATATGCAGGGTTTTTAAACTACATACATAGTAAACAGTCTAAATATGCAGGGTTTTTAAACTACATACATAGTAAACAGTCTAAATATGCAGAGTTTTTAAACTACGTACATAATGCTGTTTCGTCTGATTCAATTTAGTAGGGCTATCAGATATATCGGATATCTTAGATGTGGTCGGTTATGCACGGAAAGAAATAGCTTGGACTTACCCCAAGATTAATAGATATTTGTTATCTTTGGTGGGGGAGGGGGGGGGGGGGCGATCAGTTCTGAATGTTGTATATTGTTGGATAATTTGCCTTCATTGAGGTTAATTTTGATGTATTATTCTGATGGATAATTTGGAAATCCCTATTGTGCCACAAGAGAAAATGTCCCTCACAAATCATGTATAACACAATGCGGTCCTCAGCGTGTACAGGCTAAAAAAAGGTTCCTATCGTCTTCCGTCACAAACATCACTTTTATATTGTTGAACAGAGTGTAGTGTATCATGTTTGCAATTTGTTCTCTCTCCAAAAATGACTTTGTGCATGGAATGCAGATACAATTTGGTACATGTAATAATGAAATAATATATATATATATATATATATATATATACATATTCATGTAGTTTTTAATATTAACGTATCTAAGCACCAATAATGGAATAGCATGTATCACCAGAGGATAAAACTGGAAACTAGATAAAACAGATTTGTAAAGTATGACTTGACCGTGCATGATGGCTGCTGACTTCTCAATCTAGTGCCAATGAAATGTTGCATTCAAAATCTTTCACTAAAACGAAAGATCCAATATTTGTCAGAATACATTCCATATAAACATATATTGGTTTGATACAAATGACAACATTTACAATTATTTGCACATTTCATCATGTTTTTTTTCCACAAGGGTGAGAAGAAAAAAAAGGAAAAATAGAAAATAATGTGATGAATTGCACAGAGCACTATAGTTTTGTACACATGTTCAATTATATGTCTAAGTGAACGTTTGTTGTGATTGAAAAGTAGAGATTTAAACATGATCATTTGAAAGACATTAACTGCCATATAGTCATGGAATGTCCATTATTATTTATTATTTTTTAAATTCTTCTCAGTGAATGAATAGTAGTGCAATTGAACATTTGTATGACAATGATGACTTAAAACCATCTCAACATTCCACATAAATACTTAATTTGAGGTGAATTATTCACTTTTGTATGTCAGTGTATAAGAGCAGAATGTCTTGAAGTGCAATTTTTGTATACAGGTACCGGTATACTGATTTTTTTTTAGTACAGAATATTTTTACATCTGTATTAGCTGAAAACCAATGAAAAGCAATGCGATAATAGCCTGAAAAAAACCTCAAGACTCATTTTTCATATGTATTTTATCATGTTGAAAAAGTAAAATTATTTTTCTTAAACTTGATTCGTATGTACATGTATTATACTCACTTTCAAAAAGATTAGATGATACAATTTTAGATAGTAGAGTCGTTTATAGAAGTATTTTGTAAAAACCTATTTTCACTTTTCATAGTCCATACATGAGCTGCCTTTATAATATATGCAATAAAGCCAAATACTGCAATGATATTGTTGTATCCCATGTTTGTTTGCTTCAGTGTTATCAATGAAAAAGTATTATACCGGACAGTCATTAATCATTCATCGATTGTAGAATTTTGTTTGGAAGGTTCTCTATTGTTTTGCTGTTCTCTTTCATTTTATATGCATCTTATTGAACTGATGAAATTAAAATATAGGATAGAAATAAATGATAAAACTATATGTTTACAAATGATAAAGAAGGTAACTAGATATTGTGTTGGGGGTATTACTTTCGCCAGGGATAGTTGTCTTGGTTGGGATTGGAATACTTGAGCGGAACGATAGTTTGATTAAAAAAAAAACTATTTATACACAAGTTTGCTGAATGTATCAAGACCTACTAAATTTTATTTTCTGATGAACACCCCCCCCCTCCCCCCCCCCTCCCCCCAGTCTGCATTCCACCCAAGACAACTATACTATGATATTTCCATGAAGGGATAATGATCGACTGCTGTCTTGGTTAATGTAGACCGTTAATACACCGGCGAGGCGAGTCTTCCCCATTGTCGGACATCTTCATCTTCATTTTCTGATTAGGGGGGCCGGGGGAGTACGCCATGTACAATATTATGCAAGAAAAATTAGTACATTTAGAAGTATAAGTAAAGTATAAGCCTATTTTGCCTATTACTTTGTAAACATATTGCTAATAATAAGATAATAAGATATGATAATGCTCAGCTCAGCTCACATGATAGCTGAGCAAGATCAAGTCAGACCGACCCTTTTACCAGCTCACAAATCAGACTAAATTTTTGTCAATGTATAAAGAGTGCTTTATACATGTATCAAGCGAATCATACTTTTATTTGGACCCAAAATATCATATATTTTGTCTACATACAAGCACAGTTCGGCCTATAATACGCAGGCACCTAGCCACGTGGGGGGGGGGGAAGGGCACATGCCCCCCCCCCCATTTTTTTTTCAAAGATCGGTTGAACTTTTTAAGACCCCCCCCCCCCCAAAAAAAAAACAAAAAAAACCATCAAACTAAATAAAAAAAAAAAAAAAAAAAAAATTCCGAAGCTTGTACTACAATACACTTGCGTGCTTAGTTTTTGGACTAACCACTCTTCGAAACTAAAGCTCTCTACGTACATTTGTATACTACATGCATGCACAGTACGCCGGTATATAGTCACACGTAGTTCGTATCGACGTGGCATTGCAGTGGTGGTTAAACAGTCAATGTTCCTGAATTTACATATTCCTAGGAAGAATTTATATCTTAGTGTTACTGTTGGAACGAAATAAGTCATACGAACTTGAAGATGGGTTTATCAATTTCGTCTATTTTTACCCGATTTTTCGGCAAAAGTTCAGTAAGGATATTGATGGGTGAGTAAAACTAAAATTCTAAACTTCCTTCACAAATTCACGTCGTCGACACGTTCATGTCGTAATTACGTTAGCTAGCTAGAATAAGTAAGAGAAAGACATCGACAGAAAAACTGCTTAGCTTAGAGTAAGACGTTGGAGGATTAAAAAAAAAGAATACATATTCAGCTCAGTGAAGCCAGATCCAGACATGGTCTACGCGAAACATATCGCCAAAAAAAATAGACTGATTTTTTCTTTCCGCCTAACGTTAGATCTAGTCGTATGAACAGATGAAATTATAAATTATGAAAATTAGTAGATCTAGCCTAAAAAGTATCACATTGTCTCAGTAAAAATGACAGTATTTGTTTTCAATACACTGCAAGTTAACTGTGGAGCCAGGCTGTCATTGGGTCTAGACACTAATTTTGATGACTAATGAGCATGATGATCAAGTATGAACGTGATGAATAAGAAGGGGAGTGGTACGTCAGTGCACCTAAAGTTGTAATGTTTACTTTAGGTATTATGAAGGGGTGACCAAAGTTCGCGGACATTTTAGAACATATTACAAAATGTGATATTCGAACTACGATTTCTCATATTCTACACAAATTTATTGATTTCAATTATTACCAAAGGGACGGCGAAGTTTTTAACTACAGATTAGTTCAACTAGAAAATTTTATCGTCGAAGGATTTTGGAGATATCGCGATCTAAAAATTCGATGTCCGATCGTTCGTGCGCGCTGCATCTAAAAAAGTCATAAAAACAACGAGACCTAACTTCACGCACGGGGGTTGATTTATCAAAAAGTGTGATCCATCAAAAATAAGGTAATATCATAATTTGCTAGGCAAGATATCATACAATCAGTTAGTACCACTGTTTACTTACAATTTTGAGGAAATCTGCTCTCAAATTGAAGATTTTCAGACCCTTATCGGTAAGTTGATCATTTTCGCTGATCTTTTGTCAATATTTTCACAATTTCGTACCCAATTCCAAAGAAAATTTCACTTCTGGGTAATTTTATGTTCCTCTTTCGATTGGTGATATCAGATTTTCGTAATCTTACTGATTTTTTGAGATAGCGAACTTAGGTCACGCGCGAACTTTGGTCACACCACCATACCTTACTCATAATGCATTAGAGTCTATGCATTAATAAATGACCACGAAAATCTTTGCGCATTGAGTGCTGTACAGTGAGTTTACGCGCTCTCATTGGCCGATCCGCTCGAGTGGCTTCGAATTTAAGCGAGAAATGGCCTACCTCGTTCGTTCGTGTCTCCTTAGATCAAGATTAATGTAATCTTGATCTTCGGAGTAGTTGCTACAACCGGCCGTGTCAGACACGTTGCCCTGGGGTGCGAGATAGGACTCTTGTAGCGTGCCCCCATTTAAAACAATTATACAATAACAGTTAACATTTTTAATTAATAGTATGAAACTATTAAAATTACTCTCATGTTACAGGAAAAATATTGCATACAGTGTATATATATATTATGAATCAATTGATTTGGTCGATCCAGTTCGATGGCACAAACACGGCACTACTGGACAGAGATCCTAATAATTACAGAGCTTGGTCTTGTTGGCCTACCTAAGAGTAACTTATAGTTCAATGGCAAAGTCAATTATTACGTCACACGGTCACACCACACAGATTTTGACACGTCCTGCTTTGAACAGGTGACGCACTTCACACATAAATGACACACACGGCGTTGCACACACATAAAATAGAAAAATCAACAAACATCTCAGAATAAATTTCCAGTTTGTACCTTAAATATGACGAAAATGAGAATTGTTCACACTTGAAAAATAGTAAGACTTAAACTTAGTGAAGGTTGAGTTCTGGGAAGAGGTGATAAATAATTTGTAAGCGTTATCATTGTATTATGAAAGTGTGGAAGAACATCATATAAAAAATGTTCTTTCATTTCCCTGAAAATTAAGCATGGCTCTTCAAATGCCTTAATATTATAAATATGGCATGTAACATTATAAAAATTGTCTTTTGTACAATCAATAAGTCAATCGTATAATCAATTGTTCAGCTTTGTGTTACAGGGCCCAGGTGTTTTGCTATTTGAAGTTCAGTGTTATTTGTTTAGAAACTGCTGTATTGTTGGTTCAGCTTTCTTAACAGCATTATCACAATTTTTGATTAATTATATTCATCATAAAAGTTGAAAAGCACAAAGTGTTTGACAATTAATACCATAAGACTGGTTTGATCATGTAAATTTTCTACAGATTCTTGTCCTATCATTTTCATATGTTCTACTTTTTTCAACAGTTGGACTAGACGCTGCAGGAAAAACCACAATTCTGTACAAACTAAAGCTAGGAGAAATTGTGACCACCATTCCCACAATAGGTAAGTACATATGATCTTCACCACTAGTGATAAATTAATGTTTTACCCAAAATTGAAATCTCCTTCTATGATCCAGCACTATAATTTTAATACATGTATGTATTAGTTTGTGCATTATAATGAAATAACATTATTTCAGTACATGCAGAATGGTCCTAAACCATTATTGCTACATGGGTTTCAGGAAACTCCAAAGTTCCCTTTAGTGTAAATTTATGTATTTTAGAGCAATATGCTATTTGTATGTTGTGATTGTGAGCCTATTAAGGCCTTCATTTTCATTTGGCCAAGAAAAACATTGACTACAGCAGTTGACCCTAAATGGGTTTTTTTCTCTTTCAGGATTCAATGTAGAGACGGTGGATTACAAGAATATCAGTTTTACAGTTTGGGATGTAGGTGGCCAGGACAAAATCAGACCACTGTGGAGGCACTACTTCACAAACACACAGGTGATCTACTTTGTGTCTTTCATTGAGTTTTATTACTCTCCTTGGTCAATTCAGCTGATGTGGTATAAGGAGTTGCTTGGATGATATTCATCAGTATTTATTATGTCGCATTAGAAGAGAATCTATCCATCTAATTCTATCTATCTATCAGGCTATAGTTCATCCAGACGTTGGACAAAGCCCTCCTCATAACATTTCTATTCTCTTCCGTCTCTAGCTGTCCTAGTCCAATGAAATGTCATCCAGACTTTATTAAAAGAAAAAAGTATGGCATGAACTACACTGTCTTGGTGCATCAAAGGAAATCATGATATTAATCAGCAGCATTATATAGGCAGAGGCATGGGTTATAATCAAGTGCCTTGAGCACCATGCGTTAGGCATATACAAACAAAAGATGTTGTATTAGACAAATAATACACAGCAGTGAGGGCATTAGTAAGATATCCACACAAGGTACAGAGTGTGTGAGTAATTTTTACTAATGCCTAAACAAAATGATGTGTATCATTTGTTTTATAAGATGATGTTTTATTTGTTTTATAAAATTATGTTTTATAACATGATTTTACTAATGGCTTTACTAATGACCGGTCATTAGTATTAGGCGAAATAAATGCCTAATCATGTGTACTCTCTCAACCAATCATTTGATTAAGATCCACTTCATCATCTTATAATTCCCTTTAGGCTCTCGTTTTCTCTTGGGGCAGGTTTCAAAGTTACTCAAATGTCTGATTCCTTTCCTTAGACCCCAGATTTTACTGGTGCCCTCCTAGGTTCCTCACTTATTTTGTGGAGATTTTAAAATAACCGACATAAAACCTTTTGTAAAATACCAAATTCAAATAAAATGATCAACTTCTAACATGATTTATACTTTCAATTTTCATCATATAGGGCCTCATCTTTGTTGTGGACAGCAATGACAAAGAAAGATTATCTGATGCAAGTGATGAACTCAACAAACTAGTGAGTGGTGTTTACCTGCTCTAATGATCTAAATGTTTTTTTATTTTTTTATTTAAAAATGTTTTTTTAAATAAACCTTTCCTTTTAAAAGCTCTCTCCACTGGCAGGCATGATTGTTCACATTATTTTTGTGATATATGTAAATCAGGAATTGTAAACATTTGTATGTAAAGGTGTAAACATTGCAACATAAACTACAACACATTTACACAATGCCATCAATTGTTACTTAATAGATTTATCAGGTGGAATATAGTTTCAAGATTGTACCCCGTAATCATGCAAAACATGTAATTTATTTTGAAATCTCATTTTGATCAGTTTCCATCAAAAGCACTGCCTAAACTATTTGGAGACAAAAACAGATGAAAAGAACCATTCAAGCTCCGACCATTCTGTACTCTTTTTGTCGGTATGGAGTTGAATGAATTTTGCAGTTTTTAAGGTATTATTGGAATATGATTTTGATTGATTACTTCTTAGTGAATGTTCAGAAGATAAATTTTTGATACAAAGCATTCTTCATAGTTTATTTTTCTTCTTTGCCATGCAGATGGGTGAGGAGGACTTAAAGGAAGCAGTTGTGCTGGTATTTGCCAACAAGCAGGATCTCCCAAATGCCATGAGTGTTGAAGAAATCAGACTAGCACTTTCAATGAATAAATTGAAGAATTCAAATGTGAGTACAAGTAGCCATGATGTAAACTTGTTCAAAGCCTGGAAATGGTAATATATTCTGCAGGCTTATATTGTACTTATGTTATTTTAATGTAGTTCTCAAAATAATGTCTCTTCGGAAAAATGTCCATGAAATTTTAGAGATAATGTTTTTAGTATTTCAAAAACAAGGCAAAAATATAGTTCTTTTCAAACCTGGTGAAAAACTGAAAATGATGAAAAATTATGGATGTAATTATATAAAAGAGTAACTCAAAGATATATATCTTGTTACTAGGCCCGAGTCATGATTTTTTTTTATAGACCAGAGCCGGATTGCGTCACACCGATTTGGCCCTGGAGCAACGATTTATAAATGAACAACAAAAGAAAACAAAACAACCCCAACACAAAACTAATGTCCTAACTCGCTCAGATCTGTGTTGCTAGAAAGATAGATTCTCACAATTTATTCTCGTAAAATCTCCCTTTTACATCTGCATTCTTTTTAGAATATTTAATTTGGTTGTTGGAGAACAAATGTCTGTCCTTTACATCCTTTCTTGACTACAAGAGACTGAATTGTCAACGTTGAAAATATCTTCATTACTGTCATCAAAATGTGCATGTGGAGCAGCACCATACTGGACAGCACTGAATTTTCGTGCTCAATTTGCAATTGAAAAGGAAATTTTATATGTCTGTCTATATTTTTTGTAAAATGCGAACAAATAAACTTGAAACTTGATACATGGCAGAATGAGCTGATTACATTTTGGGTGTAATTTGGAGATCAAAATGTGAAAGATCACAGGACATTAAAAGCTAAAAATCCTGGAAAATATAGTACTGTGATGATTGAACAAAACTTGAACCAAGTTTGACCAAACTGGGCTCAAGTATGTATTAGCATGCAAAGATTAATGGTTCATGAGATCAGATGTTAAAAGTCACAAGATCATTGATCAATAAACTTACATAAAGGCAGTCATATTGAGACGCATTCGCATTTGTCTAGTTATAAGAGCTATTTGGACTTTGCTAATTAGATTAATAATGATATGGATGAGATGTTTTTATTCAAATGTGATGTGACAATGTCATTTATGTATTGTATGTGTCGTTGATACATGTATATTGAACTGGAGCATAATTTCTCAAACTTTCTCTTCAACAGCATATATTTGCAGCGTGTGCAACACAAGGTACCGGGCTGTACGAGGGATTAGATTGGCTATCATCAGAGCTTGCGAAATAATTCCCCCGTCATTATAGACTTATTCTCCCTACCCGTACATTCTACAGAATATCTTGTGGTGTCTGCTAATAAATTCCTGCATTAGTCCGGCATTGTTCAGCAACCAGTATGAATTTTCTTCATGCCGTGTTTATGGACGTTTGTGTCGCAACTCCTCTAACACCAGATGCTTCCCTAAGAGATTGTATATGACATCATCACTCAAGAAATACGAGCAGGTTGCTACTGATAACTCTGCCTTTCTGTTATATGCTACACACTTGAAAGAACTGTTATAGAGTGTAGAGTGAAGCCAGAAACCTGCGACGTGTACATTTTCAACAGTTAATATTTGTTAAGCACTTAGAGACGGTATTCCATATTAAGCTCTATATATATCTTGATTTATTGTTATTATTGTTATTTGTATTATTAGTAGTTTTTATTATTATTACATTTATTATTATTATTATTATAACAATTGACTATGAAGATAAATAAAGTAAATAACGGGATTCTGGTAAGTCTAATGTTAAAGATCTAAAAATGTGAGTATATTCACCTAAGCATGGAAAGGCCAGGGTTCTGGATCCCCTCCAACTCTTGTTCAGTGTAGAAAGTGACAGAATAACATCACAGAGACAGTTAAAATATCAAAGAAAGGCTCTGAGAGATGTTTTTACTAGTACATTATTTATTGCTCACCATTTGTCTAGAGGGCTGAAGAAAGATGTCATTGATTTTTTTTTTTTTTTTTCATTAACCATTTTTTTCTTCAATCCATACAAATACAATGTAATATTTCAGTTATGAAATGATCATCTATCACTTCTGACAAGTATTTGTATTTTTTGCAGTTATTGTTTTTTTCTTCATCTCACTGTGAAGTGTGAATTATGAAGATGAGTATGAAGATACAGTGTATTTTGATACAATAATAATGTTGATTGTAAACGTTGAATATACATGTGTCTGAAATTATGTGTTTCAGTAAGTCAGCTATGAACATACACTTGTACTAGATTTTAAGACTTTAATTTCAAGGAAATTACTGCATCTGATCAACATTGTATTTTGCAGCGTAAACTTTGTAAATCATTAGCTTGCTGGTGAGGGAGAAACGTGTTATATAATTGTATAGATCTAAGCATATGATTTGGCACAAATTTGTAATATTTTCTCTACCACATTTTAAACACTGATTTATAAGTTGAAGTTGTTCAGAGTAGGTTATTTCATATTTCATTGTATTTCTTTCTTCTGCTTACCCTTTGCCATCCTGCTTGTATTCCTTTATTTTATATTTGTTTCATTTGATTCCGTCAATTTAGTTCATTTTTGCAAGAATAAAAGATGCATAGATCCAAACTTGCTTTAAAGAAAAGGGAAAGCATTTTTCTAATAGCTTGTGTAAGAATTCGCTTACCAAGATTGTTATCTTTATGTTTGTATTTATATATAAAATTATTACATTTGCTTATATCACTGCAGAGACTCCTCAAATAATCCTTAATATTGATTCTTTGGGGGAAATATAGGTGAGTATTATGTTTTAGCCAGAGAGAAGACCTGAATGTTCTTGTGATATTATGAGATGCATACATGAGAGTTAAGGGACAACTTTCAATGCCAAACTTGTGTAGTTTTACATTGGACTTTCTGTTTGTGTTTTTTCATGACTACCATAACAAATTTCTTTTATGTTTATAAGAGACCAATAAATGTATCTTATCTATCTATCTGCTAAATGTAAATTGTGACGTTTATACCGTTTGCATTAGCAAACAAAATATTTAAAAAATAGAGATTTGCATTTCAAACTACCATAAGATACTATAACGCCAATGCATTGAAATGCAAAGAATATTTGAACACAGATGTTTAAATTAATAAGGAGCCTTCATAAATCACCCCTTTTTTTTTACATCGTATGTTACTGGTAGTTCTAATTAGTTCTCATTTTTGCCTAATGTGTCAACAATGTGATGACTTTCACAGAGGGACATTAAAGTGGTCTGCTCGGAGCCAGAAGATCAGTAATTCTTGTTGAAGAAAGAATAAATGCCCTTCTAACACTGAACAGATTAGTGACGTTTTATCCCACTTATTTGGAAACGAAATTCAGTTTGTCTCGGTCAGTCATGCATTCCAGTCTGAAGACATCACATTGCTGTGCAGCTGAACCCAATATCTATGTACAATGCCAGAAAAATTCTGACTCTCTAACTAACTTTTCTGATTACTCGGATTATTGCGGATATTCATGAACAATGTAGTCTGGGTTTACTATTCTCTCATGAGAGTGGGCAAGAATTATATATTGGATGTCTTTTGTAATATTATTGTGTATATCCACTGTAGATACTTCGGGAAGTGAAAACAAGAAGGGTTTAGGGAATTCCTTGACATTTATAAGTTACCGGTAGACAATTTACTAATGTATATAGTCTAGAATAGTGCAGAGGAGGATACAGCTTTTTCTGAAGGGGGATGTGGTTGTAATTGTACCTGACGTTTAATTTTCCAAGAAATTGAATTTAAGAATCCTGTCAGAATTCTCCAGGATTTTTTAAATGGTTGGGGGGGGGGGGGGGGGGGAGAATATTACATCGATGAGTAAGAAAACAATTTTTCAGGAAATTTTCCTTGCAAGAATTCCCTGCCTTCCCAGGGGTTTGAAAGAGGGGGTAGGAGGCAGTGGGACATCCTACCACTAACGGCTTGTTCACATGTTGCTTTGGTAAACCTTGGTGGCGTTTTGTGTGCGTACTAAGTGCCTGGCTATTAGGGATGAAAAAAGTAGTGACGGGTAACAAAAGTCCTACACATACTCACTTATCTGTGTTTATAAGATACAAGAATGTGAAGTGCAATACGCTTTAAAACAAACCTCCATAGTTTACAGTGGCACTCGTGAGCAAGCCCCCCCCCCCCCCTTTCATTTCTTGCTCTTTTTTAATCTTTCATTTACTCCATTTGTATGTTTGGTCATGGATATTTCGGAAAGAAAACCGCTCTTCAGCCAAGAGAAATGACCTCTGAGATTGTGTTTCTAATATCTTTGATTGGGGCTGTATCCTGTATGTGTTCTGGGCATCCAAAATGTTGAGGAAGGGCAAGAGCTATTTACTAAATTTTACATGTAGTTTTTCCTTACAGTGGATGAAAGGTATTGATTGTAACAATGTATAATGATTAATAAACATAATAAACACAAATTTCTTCATGTAATGTTCTGGTTGTTTGCTTTCTTTTTCATTAAAGATGTAGTATGTATAGTAGTCGTTTATAGGATTTAGGATTTGAATTATGAATCGTGAAATGTTTCAGGAAAATTTAGTCCTTCAAAATCAAAAGTATATTAATTATGGTTATTCTTGTGTATTAATCAGATTCAGAGTATTCAAGGCTGCTTTAGGCTCCTTTTTTTGCAATTAATGATATCAATGAATGAATAAGGTAGACTAAAGTAATGTACATTTAGTGCTGGGAATTATTTTTTTTTTCCCTTCTTTTTCTTTTTTTAATATCCTCTTTCTCTCTTGGGCCAAATTAAAATAACTTTTAGTTTCTCATCCCCTTTAAGCTTCTCCTTCCTTTTTAGTCTTGCTCAATTTATCAGTTCGACAATTTTATTCTGAAAATTACATCGGTATCAGTCCGAGGACATCTAAACAATAGAATCCACAGAAATTATTGATACTAATTGTGTGGCCTCTGTATTGCAAGTGAAAATAAAACAGTTTGTGTTGAAATTGACCCAATATCATTTGAATATATATGTATAGAAAAAAATATCGAATATATGACATAGAACCAACTCCTCGTTTGAAGAAAAAAAATCAAGACAAGAAACTAGGAATCAATCTATGTCGCATGTTCTAGGTGCACTATATTAAATATAGGGTCCACACATTGCTGGGGCGTGAAGGGGGGAGGAGCAATTTTTAAAGATATTTTTGAACTAATTCATAGGTATATAAGGCTCCCTACTTTAATAGCCTTGCCAGATTGTATTTGCCTAGCGAAAATCATCGAACGACGATGGAAAACGCCATTAATTTCAACAACAACAAGCCGGGGGCATTCCCCCTGCCCTCTGAATTATCTGCGCTGCCACTGCACTGGATTTCTTTGAGCTGGTGTTGGCGGATGGAGCTCAGCAGCATCGGCACCGTATCAGGTGACCGGCGTTGTTAATGTTGTCAGGGACGCTCTGCTCAAACAACATACGACTACGAGCGCGAGTGAAGTTAGTTCAGATTTAAATCACGATACCGGTATTTCAAAAAAAATGGCAGATGATAGTTCAAATCGGCAAGTTCTTCTTTCAGTTGAAGCTGAGGCATACGTTGAAGCAATCGAAACATTCCGTGTCCAGGATATAGGCAGCACCAAGTGAGTATTATTAATTATTATGGAGTTTTCCCACCGTAGGCCTACTGTCCCACACGTTCAATTTAATGTTTGGACTTTGAACTGAGTCTGAGTTTTAACTGGTGGTGCGGATAGGGTGGATTAATTTGTAGTTTGGTGGATGTCAGGGCAATTTTTAATTTGACAGGGTCTGTGTGGGCAATAGTATCCGGTTTAACTTTAAGCATGGTTCCAAATCCAATCACGCACTGTTCTTATGAAGTCGGAGTAGCCTATGCGAATGTGTCTGTTCTTGAGTGTGGGTTTGTTGAAATTGCGTGTTATTCCCTCTTCCTTCTCTGGTCATTTTAGTTTGGGTGTAATCTTGATAGTCTACGTCCAGCTGCCTGTACATCATTTTGTGGAGACAGGAAAGACGGTGTTGTTGCAAAGATGGCCAGTCTAGCAAGGAGAGGAGGATTTTATAGTTAAGGTTCTTTTTCGAACGAAGCACCACTCAATGAAACGACCGGAAGTTTCAACAGGATCACCTCACACTTCCGTATACTGATGCTGATGCTGATGACACTAGTGTCTCTACCATGGGTGTAAATCCGTACGTAATACCTATTGATGATCTATTCATTCCCCCCCTGAACAATAGGTATTACGCAAGGATTTACGCCCATGGTCTCTACCGTAGGTGTTTGTCGCGAATCTTGCAGCGCGTTTCTGTACTCTTTCAATGGACTTTATGTTTTTACTTGTGTGGGGATCCATTCCCAGGCTGCCGTTGCATAGTCTAGGTATGTGCGGTCTGACTAACATTTTATATAATTTCTCCTTCACATATATCTGGCTTATAACGTCAATAACGTGATAGAAATTCTTTCGCACAAATTTGAGTACTCTAGAAGCTTTACCCGTTGCAAACTCTATTTGTCTGTTCCATCGCAGATCTTTCTGGATGTAGATCCCAAGATATTTTGTCTCGTCTGTTTCTTCAAGGACAGTGCCCATCATTTGGTAGCTTGTTTTTCCACTCGTAATATTAGTTTACTATTCTTAGACGAGGAGCCTGATGTCTAAACACTTAAAATTTGACTTGATGTTGTCAAGTATTTTTCTTTCATATAGACCTCTAGATTTAAAAGATTAATCTCATATTATTCCTTATATTCTAAAGAGAAAGTGTGCCAAAATCTCATTGAGATTCAGGCAAGAACAATATTATGGAAAATTATGGGGGGGGGGGGGGAAAGCCGCTGTGCTTCTGATGTGTCATTTCGATATTGCAATAAAGAAAGGTTCCCATGTCTGTCACTCATTCATTTCAAATGCAGTCAAGGAATTTTTACATGAAAGACAAAGACAGCATATGAGATAAAACAAATTAAAATAATTTTTACAAATTATTTTTAATGATGCTAACAGCTTTCCATAATCTTTAAGTCCAACTTAGAGTTAGAGATATGTTCAACTTAGGATCTTTGTGAAACACCCCTCTAGAATCTAAATCATCTAATAAAGTGAGCAATTTGTATCTGGTGCAAAAACATTCTGGAACATATTGGAAGGATACATGTTCATCACCGCTCTCTTCTTTGCAGATGGATGAAACAACATGAGTATTTGGAAAAACTCAACATTCAAGCTGTGCTGCATGCTTCGAGCAACCAAGATGAATTTGTCAAAGAGATGCTTTTATCGCATGAAAAGGTCAGACTACCTTGCAATTGTTAAGTTTCCTAGAATGTATATATTATTATCTCTTTCTATAATTGCTTTTTGCCCAAGCAAAGTAAGTCTTGTTTTTCTTCTGTTTGATATCTTTCATCATTCATCACTTTTAAATCCTTGTTCAGATATATATTTTGTTTATAATGAAATTTCAAGTGTTTTTTTTTTCTTTTTCCGACACACCTGTATACATTCTTTACTCTATATTACAATAAGTACAGGTACAAGTCATGTTTTACATTCCTAGAGCAGAAAAGTTATATTTTTGTTAAATTTATCTTCTAAATAGATATAGACAAAAGTGAGGGATGACATCATCACATCATACAGCCTATGTGATACATTATGCAAAATTGTTTAAAAAAAAAAAAAAAATCATCCATATTTTAACGAAGCTTGCAATGATTATTTTTTTAATTTTGTCTCCATATAATTCAACTTGCAAATAGGCCAGACTTACCCTTTAAACATGCCCTTTCTTTCAAAAGGTTATGTTTTCAACCAAAGGCCTTTCATGGATTCTCTCTTTGAAATTGCTTATTATAACTGCCACCCAATGTTTATCTTCAACATTGATATCATAAATGAGCATATTACCGGTATATGTTTTTTTAATGAACAAAACACCTATTATTACTTGATTGGAGGAATCACATTCAATCACTTACTTTGTTTATTCTCAAATATAGATATTGCTTTATTGTGATTATTCTGATATGTACGTATAAAGGTAATTGAGATTTCTATCATTTTTGAATCTCTAGATACCTGTTGTGATCCAAGAACTACTCGCTCTTGAAGTTTGGAAGCAGAATGTCTTTTCTATCATTCAGAGAATGGACTTTGAGCCTAAGACGACCTTTCCTCTTTACATGGCTTTGTACCATGAGGCTACACTTTCAAACTTGTTGGAAACGATTCTCTTTCATAAGGTGGGTTGGTATGATAGCAACTTCGCAACCGATTGATGGTCATATTTTCACTTAAATGCGTGCTACATGAAGTTTAGTATTTTCTTGGAACTGGCCATTCAAAGACAGGACAGTGAAATGGAAAATGTTTTGAAACTATAACTTTGACTCATGAAGGGTTTTATGGTGATATGAAAGTGATTCCAAATGAAGTTTTTTGGATTGTGTTCATCCATTTAACTCTCTTCTATTAAAACTTGTGATATTAATTAATTCAATATATGTAAGATTGTGTAAAATATTTTGTCACCACTCGTAGCATACCAACCAAAATTGTCATACCCAACTTACTTTTTCTATTACGAAAAATGATATAGGAACACACAATCTATATATTTTACAGAACAGGACGTAGCTATTTTCTTTTAAAGCTGATTTAGTATTAGTTTTCAGCCGTATGAATTTCGAAAAACAAAAATTTCTTGAAATGCAAGTGGTTTTGAATATCTCAAACTATTTTGTTACAGGAGCCTTGTGAAGCTGCTGAAGACTGCGTATTAGATCTTGTCGATTACTGTTATCGGAAAATCACTGATCTCGTTGCAAGGTAGCTATGATAAGGACACATACTCTTGGTTGTTGCACCCACTTATACACGTACTAGCTCACCTATTTGAAATAAATTTATACTCCTACATAACTGTATATCTATTAGAATTTGCTACAATCGATAGGTCCTGTGTGTAAAGGCTGGGATTGGTCCAGGGGTATATTGTACAGGAGAAGAAAATGAGTCTTGAAATTTTCATTTTCAACTTGAAAGCCCAAAATTAGTAGCCGAGTGATAGTTGAAGAGTCTATCCCTGAATCAGATCTTGTAGCATCTAGAAATTATATTCTGCTTACATTGATTCTGGCATTCCTTTTTTCACTAGTGTAGCAATGAATTCATGACTCGGCTAGTACCACGTAGGTTGAGCCCATGAGTACTGGTATCAGCTCAGTTTGGACATGATACCAGTTACCTATTCATTCAATAATATATTATATCTTCATTAATATAAGTTTATCTATTGATTAATGCTTTTAAAAATATGTTATTTTTAGAAATTATATGAGAACAAAAATGTTCTGCATGTTTTGCAGTTTTGGAAAACAGTCAAACTATAGAATCAATATTCACACATTTAAAAGGATTTTGCATTATGATTCTATGAGTCAATATGATGTTGTTGATGTTTGTCGACACTCTTTTTTTCTAGGCAAGAAGAGAATCATGATGAAGAAGAAGCAGAGCTCCCTAAGGATGGCAAATCTATTGATGAATCATCAGCCATGGAGGTATGACTTTCTTCTTCTTTCACTCCATAGTTGGAGGTATAATTTATAATTGGGTACAAAATACCATTCATCAACCAACATCTGTCTAAATGGTATTAATATGTCTTTTTACAGTATGCAATTTACATTGAAATATGGTCAAAGTAAATATGGTAAGCAGTTATCATGTACATTGCATTGTAAAATCAAAGTTAGAGAAATATATTGTTAGGGATTTATACCCCATGTGGGTGCATCAGGTAATTACCGTAAATAATTTGTAATGTTTTTATAGCTAACATATATTTGTGATGAATTCCTTTTGTGTTTCAGGAGCTGAAGAAACAGCAGCAAAAGATCCAGTTTGATGTGAGCATCAAGGCCATCTCCATATTCAGATATATCACTGACCATCTATCCAGGTATAGAACCATATATTTCATATTTCTCTAGCTAAGATATAGATTTACTCGAACATGTATATTGATATCTTGTCTTCCGTTTGAGTAAGAATGAATAACTTTATTTAAATATTGTGGACGATAAATATTGTGGACGATAATTTCTTTGTGGTCACTACATCCATCACACAAACAAAATAACAACAAAACAGAGAGGGGAAGGAAAAAAATATATATATATATAGATATATTTTTTAATTAAAAAAAAAAAAAAAATCACATTTTGGGATGCCATTTTACTTAATGTTTCTCTGACAAGTGAAAAAGGGGTCATCATCTCAAGGGGAGAAGAGGGGGTGGGGGCATAATTCTGGAGTATATCCTTGGGGTATGTCACTTGGTTTAATATCCAACAGTACTATATGAACTATTTTCAAAGGTCATTGCACTTCATTTCAGCCAATGAGATCTAACTATCTTGATAAGATTCATGAATAGTCGCAAATTTGATTATTTTTCTATGTTTTCATTAAAACATATTTGATAAATAAACACCAATGTATTTGATATATGTTCATTATGTTTATATATCACATACATAAGCCCACAGCATTGCAGAGTGATCTTCTATATATGCATAAAGAGAGTATGTTCTTTAATGATCAGATAGAAATGAAGTTTGATTGTTTTCATCATTTAATTACTAATAACTTCTTCTTATGCTGATCTTGTTATTTACATACAGTCTTTCACTGAGTGTGACGACCAGAATCCTAAACACCTTGGATATACCCAGTCTCCTGGTCCAGCTTGTTGATGATCCACCTTGGACTAAATACAAGGATGGTATGTAACAAACAGATCGAATTAATCATTAATGAGAATTTGTAGTACATGGTATTAGAATATTCAAACAAATAAAGCAAATGGTGATGATGCATTATGTGATGATTATATAGTTATTGGTATTAGCCTCAAGTCCGCTGCTTGATTTTCTACGAGTATGTGCAAGTATTTACTTTCTATAGTTGGCGAATGAAATAATCATAAATCATCATTGTCATTGTAATCATAGTTTTGTCACAATCGTCATCATCATCATTGTCTTTGTATACTTTGTCTTCTTCATCATCATCACCACAGCAGCATCATCATCATCATCATCATTACTATTCCATCTTCATCTTTATCATCATCATCATCATCATCATCAATATTATTATCATCATCGTCATCTTCTTCATTGCTCTCTTACTATGGAGAAAGACAGTCTGATGGTTTTAGGATTTGCAATTACTAACAATGAAATTTCTGCATTTCTCATTTAAATTCCATGCATCTGGACCAAATGCCAGTATTGTTAATTAACTTTGGTAATATTATCCTATCACCAGGGAAGTTGTCCAAGTACATCGACAATAAATGGCAAGAAGTAGCCCCAGCTGACCGGCTTCAGTTGACCAGGCTAGAGGGACAGGTCTGGATTGCTCTATTCAACCTCCTCATGGGACCAGATTGTCAACAGAAATACGCATTCAGTCCACACAATAAGGCCCAAATACTTAAGGTATATTAGATTATAGCTGAGAGCACCAATCACAAATTAAAAATCTTATCGCGTTTTTTTGAAAGTGCAATTCATTCTATATTTTAATCAGATTAAATTTTGAAAGAAGGAAGTTTTTAAAATTTAAATATTAATAAAACTGAAAAGGAAGATTCAGCAATGTATCAATATCCTGTATGGCATTCCATTTATGAAATTCTTCAACTCCTTCCTACAAAATGTTATTTACCTGCAATGAGAAATTTAATATATCTTTTAATTAGAGTTAATGCATCAAAGACAACTGAAATAAATTTTGGAATGGCTTAGAAATTTGACCTATCATGGTATATAAGTTGGCATGAAAAGCTGCTCATTCTTTAACAACTCTACCAAAAGCATACAAGCTACCATATATGGCTGAATATTAAGATGATATATAATACAACAGTGAAGGGCCATTAGGAATGCATTGCATGATGATATTATCATTCCTGTATGCCTTTTGACTTTTTGATTCCAGCTACAATCACATCTAACCGAAGTGCTTGTAGATCAGATCCCTAACTTGTGTGAGCTCCAGCGTTACCTTAGCAACCTGTCTATGATGGACCCACCTGCTGCTCAGACAGGCATAGTGTTAGAACAGGTAAGATCAGGGGGGTGTTTCACAAAACTTGTCATCAGTGACAAATGACAGTTGTTGTTATAAGCTACTGAAATCCTTGCTTCTGATTGGTTATCAGCAGATTTGTCATTGAAAAAAAGGCTTTGTGAAACGGGTCCCTGGAATTAAACAAATAGTTAATACTCACTTGGAAATGATTGTTTGGTCTGTTGAGAGCCAAAAGGGTGTTAACTCTGAGGTGAAGTCTTTAATTAACCCCCATCTGGCCCGAAGCAGATAATCACTTAGTGTACGAAAGGTCAACATAGTAGGTTTTTTTCTTTGATTGAAGATTTGTAAACCATTTAACTTTAAAACATTTGTAACTGTGTTATATATCTAATTAATATTTATAGCTAATTGTATTTTCATTTGCACTACATCAATATTGAAATTCAAAACTTAAGTTTCTAGAGCAGGGAATTTATTCACCATTTTTATGTGTAGGAGAAGCTTTAGAATGTAAACATTACTATGATTATCATTCTTAATTTCTTATTATTCAATTTTGATATTTGAAGTTGATTGGAGCTATGAAACAAAATCAACCTGAAGGGTTATAGTGGCAAAAACTGAAGAAAACAGAAAGAGTGAAATATAGATATTAAAGACTGTTCTTCTACTTGAATGTAAATTTGGGAAGAATTCAAGCGCTTATATGTAATTGAATCCTTCCTTCAATCTTCTACTGTAACAAAATAAGAAAACTACATTTGTCTCAGTTGATGAAATGGAACATTGTAATTTGGAGAAAAATCAATCAATGTGTTGAGAAGGTAAAATGATTGAATGATTATCCTTCTGACCTTGATTTAGGTGCCCGAGATTCGAGAGAGGATACTGAAAGAGAATGAAGGCAAGTGGAAGGCCATTGCTAAGCATCAGGTCAAGAACTTCTTCAATTCCTCCGCAGAGTCCATGCGGGACCAGGCAAAAATGTGAGTCTCAAGGTCGTATGAAGTTCATAATTATTGTGTGTTACGTAATATGATACTATCGTGGTCACCAATTCGTTAAACCAGCAGCTTTATATCACACAGTGCAATACTTCATGCAGTTTATTTTGCAGCTAAATGTTACTTTCTGACCTGGTAAATTTAAACTTGTGAGGGAAAAATATATTGTGTTATAGTAATCAATTTATTTATTTTTCTTTTCATTTTGGCCATATTTAATCTAAACATTTTACTTTATAAGATATACCAAGAAAGAGAAAGAAATTGTTTGATCCTCCCCATGCTATGCGGTTTAACATATTTTCTGCACAATATTCCGCTTTGTGGATGTACACACTGTATTCATATTATTATTATTATTATTTATTCGACCATAAAAACACATTCAGCATGTACAGTGTATATAGGTGTATACAGAGTGAAATAGGAAAAATACAAAGTAAGATAAAGAAGGAATTGCATGTGGGTCAGGGTGCACAAAAGCGAAATTCTTCCCTGTTGCCCGGGGGCATGTGCACCCTCACATGCCATTCCGAGACATAATAGAATATATTGCAAGGTTCACATTATATAAGTATACAAAATAATTACAAACACTCATTCAGAAAATCATGATTAAATTAAATTTCGATAAATGCATTAAGAGGATATGAAGCTGCAATGAATAGAGTGCTTTAAGATTTGTATGCAGAAAAAACTTAAAACTTAAAATAACCAGAACACAATTAACATAAATCGTCATTATTCAATTGATCCAACGGTGTCTCATTCAAAGAAATTCTAATTAAAAAGAAAAAAAAAGAAATGTGTAATTGTTCAAGGTAAATCTGACCAGCAATTTCTTGTATATAACAAAAATATACATATGAATAGAGCGTAAATATTGTTTTGGGCTATACAATCAAGGAAATTATAAAACGTCATGTACCACAATAATGTACAATTTTTGCAGAAATTAAAGGTGCAATAAGCATTAGGATTGATAATCATTCACAAAATATTGAGTAGGGCCTATGGTGTTATCATTTAAGAAGAGTGGCATAATGTGGATATGAAGCTATCAATGTGGACCATTGTTCCAGGTTCAATTAATATAATCATTGTATCATTGAAAGAGAAAAAAAAAAGAAAGAAAAAAAAAAAAAATTAAACAAGTAACATTTTGAATCCAGTGTTTCAATAAGTTCTTGGATATTGATAAACAATGATTATTAAAGAAAAGGAGGAATCCCCCACTCTCAGTGAGGAAGCCCCTCTCAGTTTGAAAATTAGTTAGAATCGAGAAGGGACCGCTTCATAGAGAGTAGAAAGGATGAAAGTGAGGAGACCACCGATGCATCCCTAACCTCTAACGGTAATTCATCCCATACCCGAGGAAATCTCCGGGAAGCGGACAGGAACAGGGCCTGTGTTCGTGATTGCTGATGAATGAAGGACAGTGTAAAGAGGCGTCTCTTGCTAATGGCTATGTTTTCTATTAGTGTTTCACAGTCACAACAAAAGTACAGACATTTGAAGGTAAATGAACATAAAAGATAATCTCTACGAGCTGACAAGGTAGACCAGTTGAGAACCCTTAACCTTTCTTCATACGGCATTTCTCCTCTTCTCTGTTTAAGAGCAACGCGCGTTGCTATACGTTGGATTCTTTCTAATTGTTGTGTTTGTTTCAGGGTATTGGGATGCCATGCAGGGATGCCATATTCAAGTATTGGCAGTACCAAGGCCTTGTAGAGGGCAAATATAGCAGAGGTGGACGAACCACGGGCTACAACTCTTATAAACCCAAGAAGACGACTCGCGCGTGCAGTAATTGCATCAACCTGAATGTTCCAAGAGAGGTTTGAACCTATTACAATACCAAGATATTTGTAAGAAGTGACAGAAGAAAGCAGTGTGTCATCCAGGGTATAGACGGCATTTTGGATGTTCCGCTTCCTAGTTATATGCATCACTTTCGTTTTGGATGGATTGAATGACATGCCATTTGTAATTGTCCATTGATGGAGTGAGTCTAAGTCATGTTGCAATTGCATTTCATCATCGTGTGAACGAATTGTACGAAACAGTAACATATCGTCAGCAAAAAGAAAAAGATCGGAGGAAACATCAGAGATAACATTGTTGACAAATAGATTAAAAAGTAGCGGTCCAATTACACTACCCTGGGGCACACCAGAAGGGACATTACTCCAAGAAGAGAGAGAACCCAGGAACATTACTCTTTGGAGCCGATTTGATAGAAAGGAACGTACCCACTTCCATATGTTACCACAAATATTGTACTGGGTTGCTAACTTGGATAGGAGGATATTGTGAGGCATTCTATCAAAAGCCTTTGACATGTCAAGAAAAATTGCATCAATGTGTGGAGGGCGTGGTTTGTCTAGTGAGGCTGCCCAATTATGTACCAAGTTTACAAGTTGTGTTACACAATTTTTACCTTTAGTGAATCCATGTTGGTGTTTACTCATCAGACCGTATAACCCTACATGTTCCTGTATGCAGTTGACTACAAGTTTCTCTAGAACTTTACATAACACAGAAGTAAGGGCTACTGGGCGGTAGTTAGAGACCAACGACCTATCACCATTCTTGAATACAGGAGTAATATGGGATTTTCTCCATGAAGAAGGAACTTTACCACAACTCAGAGATGCATTGAACAGAATTGACAAGGGATGTGAAATTTCAGAAGCTACTTTAGAGAGAACATTTGGTGAAATACCGTCTGGCCCAGGAGATTTATTTACAGGTAATCTGGAGAGAGCTGAGCTGACATCTGTATCA
This sequence comes from Strongylocentrotus droebachiensis, assembly GCA_035222895.1. Taxonomy (NCBI): domain Eukaryota; kingdom Metazoa; phylum Echinodermata; class Echinoidea; order Camarodonta; family Strongylocentrotidae; genus Strongylocentrotus; species Strongylocentrotus droebachiensis. The sequence goes on from JAVYIG010004664.1 coordinate 139,447, forward strand.
GATACTGTTAAACGATTAAGTTCAGAGATAGGCAAGGTGCACTCAGGAGCTTCAGTAGGTAGAGTAGAAGGAGGGGAAAAAACTGAAGAGAAATGAGAATTGAAAGCTGCAGCTATATCATCTGGTTGAGTAAACTGTGCTTCATTATACTTAAATTTAGGAGGAGGTAGTGATTGTTTACGACTACGTACAAATGACCAAAAACTCTTCCTGTTGTCTTTACGTGCAAATAACGTGTTAACATAAGTCCAGTAAGCTTTCCTTGTGAGGGTTTTCACATGATTCCTAATAGTTTTGTATGTAACCCAGTCAGTAGAAGCTTTAGTTCTTTTAGCGTTTCTGAACAGACAGTGTTTCTTAGAAATAAGTTTCTTGAGTTCAGCTGTGATCCATGGTGAGCATTTGGATTTACGCTTAGATGATTGTGGAATCGATTCTTTAATTGCTGCATTAAAAAGATCTAAGAATAGTTCAGAACTTTCTTCAACATTACAAGGGTCTAGAAATGAGTTCCAGGGAATGAGATGAAGAAAAGTCCGCAGGTGGTCAAAGTCTCCCTTGTTGACATGTAGGAAAGACCGGAGAACAGAAGGCATTGGAGCGGGCTGCGATGAGCGAAGACGAACGCAAACAGCCAAATGGTCCGATTCCACAGGATTGGCCATAGTATGAACATTTGTTATGGCATGGTCACGATTGGTCAATACTAAGTCTATGAGTGACCCTGAATAGACATTCGTAGCGGTCAGACGAGTAGGAGAAGCTACCATTTGAGTGAGATCGAAGTCATTCATGAAAGATGACAAATGGGTCCGGTTGTTTGAAAGAACATTAGGGGACATGTCGACGTTGAGGTCCCCTAGGAGAAGAAGCCCATCGTAGTCATCGGGTTTCACAGAATCCAGCTCAGCTTGTAGCAACTCCCAATATGATGCGTTGCTGTTTGGAGGCCTATACAGAACGCCAATAAGCCACGAGTCAGAGCCATTCTTGAACGTGGCCCAGATTAATTCTAAGGTGTCGTTGTGGATGCTCTTCCGGTCGGGTTTCAGATGCCGATGGAGTGCCAGCAGAACACCCCCTCCTCGTCGATTATCAGCGCGATCACATCGAAAAACAAGGTATATGTCGTGGGGCGGGGTGGATCAGGGGCAGTGACCTCAAATAAACCCCCATGAGGTCCCGGGTTAGATTCGACATCCCCACAAGAAAAGATTTCTACTTGAAAAGTGGATGTTGTATTGGAGTAATGGAGTATTCTCCTCCCAACAAAACGCCTATTCAAGCAAGAGTTAATTTCTCGGGGATGGACCTCTGAAGAAAAGAAGTAATCTTGTTGATTGGGCTTATTCCACCCAGTCTGCACTCCGCATATAAGGGCACAAAGGAGATAACAATGTAGCTCCATTCTTAAGTACTTAACTCACAGTTCTGAAGGCACAGTAGACTTTAACAATCCTTTGTTCAGCTGACAAGGTTAAGTGAACATCTCCAGGCAGCCAAGTATCATGGCTGCCAATGTAGAATCAGATACAGTACTACCTGGAAAGTTATCTCCACTTATATCTTCTTCTTCCTGTCTTGAAATCAACTGAAATTTGTCCTGCCGGTTCCTTGCTATAGAATCAAACTTCAGTCCACAATTGGAAACAGCATATGTAGGAGAACTATACAAAAAATTGCAAAAGCTACAGAGCTCACGAGTGTATGTCATGCATGTAATGTCATGAGCTGGATGCTCCCCATTATGAACAACAATTTAAGTACCGGTAGCTTTTTTACTTGTATTATTTATTTAAAGTCATTGTTTAACAATGCCAAATCTGAGATGCATGGCCCTACATGTTATCAGTTTTGTGATATGGTGTAATATATTCAAGGTCTAAAAACATTGCGCTTCAAAATGATCATGAAGTGCCTCAAAAAAGTAAATATCATTTGAGTGACCGGTTTCACCATCATTTTCCCCAATAGACCATTGGGAAAACGTTTTTTGAAATTTCAAATTCTAAACATAAATATCTTGATAATCAGACAGGCGATCGGCTTGTAAAGGGTCATGGGATTCCTGACTGACTTAAAGGTTTATAATATATGATTGCAGCATGAGCTACATTCAGGATTTTGTTTAGAATCTGAGACAAAGAAACCCAATCCCTTTATCAACTCTTTGAATGTAATCTTTTTGATTCCCAGGTCGAAAATCCCATAGAGACCAATAGAGACCATTAGAAAAATTCTATTGGTGTCTAATGGTTTCTGTTGGAGTCTATTGGTTTTTGTTGGACCCATAGAATTGAATCCAATAGAGACCATTCAAACCATCAGAAACCAATAGAAACCAATAGCACCCATAAAAACCAATAGAAATAGAAACCAATAGGACCAATAGAAACCAATAGGACCAATAGAAACCAATAAGACCAATAGAAACCAATAGGACCAATAGAAACCAATAGAAACCAATAGGACCAATATAAACCAATAAGACCAATAGAAACCAATACAACCGATATGACCAATAGGACCAATAGGACCGATAGGACCAATAGAAAAACCAATGAGACCAATAGAACCCAATGGGACCAATAGAAACCAATAGGTCCAATAGAAACCAATAGAAACCAACAGCTAAATCTATCTCATGCATATTCATGATTACTTTATACGTGTTCACAGAAAATTACATTTATCATAATTTGTTAAGCAACTTATGACAATGTACATCAATTTTGTGATTTTTATTTTCTTTCGGCAACTAATGACCAATAGATTATTTGTTAAATCATGTTACAATTTCATTCACGTTTTAGCAATAGATATATTGATTATAATGATTACTATAAAATACTAACCAAGACACAATTCATGTATGTTTATTATATAGAATAGTACAAGCCTTCAGTTACAATAAAGGATAATCTTAAACTCACTTCAAGTGATCTATGTGATGGAGTTAATGCAATTGAGATTAGAATATACTTTTTTTGGTGGACAGTTGTTAAAATCGATTTTGATTCATCATTATTGATTTACTATTAGAAGCCATTGGACTATTGGTTTCAATAGGGAATTCAGAATATGGGACCATTAGAAACCCATAGAAAGATCTCTAGTGGGACCAACAGGAACCCATATAAAATATCTAATGGACCAACAGAAACCCATCATAGAAGAAAATATCTAATGGACCAACAGAAACCCATAGAAGACATGGGTGGATGCTGGTCCAATAGAAGCTTTCTGTTGGTCCATCAGCATTTTTTTGTGTTGGTCCAATAGATATTTTCTAATGGTTTCTGTGGGTCCATCATTTCACTTTCCCTATTGAAACCATTAGACACCAATAGCTCTAATGGTTTCTGGTGGTCCAATAGGATCGGATCCTAATGGAATTTCGACCTGGGTTGTCTTCTCTCTTGTTGGTTGTAGGTTTGCAGACATGTATAACTTTGACGTACTCGAGTCCTTGATCGCAGAGCCGCCAAAGTGTGCCCTCTGTGGTTCACCCGCTGCCAAGAGATGTTCACGATGTCAGAACGAGTGGTATTGCAGGAGGTCAGTGCCGTTCATGTTCATTAGCTATTACTGATGAAAGGCATTCATTTTCATGTTAACCTCTCATAAACGTCCAAAAAATTTAAAAGAAATACAAAAACGAAATCCCCTTTCCTATTTTGTTGTTAAACAGAAAATGAAAAATGACTATATATTTTCCCTTGATTGCGGATGTATTCACTATCATTTCTTTGTTGTCTCAGTGATCAAATGAATTGAAAGACTGCTTTCAATTCATTTATGAATATTTTATTTTCCTATCATTCCTCTTTATGTTAATTTTTCGTTTTTGTGTTTGTATAATTCTTGTCTCTATTCCAGTCACTATTAATTTATGAATATTTTATGTTTCTATCATTCCTCTTTATGTTATTATTATTATTATTTTTATGTGTGTGTGTATAATTCTTGTCTCAATTCTCCTAGTCATGCATAATTTATTATTACACAAATCATATATTCCAATCACTAATAATTTATGAAGTATCCATGGTACTATCCTTCCTCTCTATATCGATTTTTTTAATCTTTTTGTATAATTCCAGCCTCTATCCTCCTAGTTGAACGTTATTTCCATATTTAATCACATCATTGTAATTAGATTGATGGATTTCCATATTTAATCATACACATAATTGTAATTATATTGATGGATTTCTCTACTTATTTGTTTTTCATGACAGGGAGTGTCAGGTGACGCACTACAGCAAACACAAGATCGCATGCAATCTCATGATGGAGGCGGAACAGAAACTCAAAGAAGCTTCATTAAACAGCTAGCATGAATATAACAAGCATCATGATCATGGACAGTTTAATCCTTTGTCTACTGAATTCTGTCATTCCCATTGGCTTACTACATGAGCAACACAGCTTCAGTATGTAAAGGGGTAACTTGGAACAGTGTGCCGGCATGGACCGTCTTCCTTGTAGAGTGCATTTATTGCAAGATACGTCTAAACAGGTTAATGCACTTTGACTGCTGTTGGATGTGCAGCTGACGGATACCATGCTGGAAGACGGCAAGTGTGTGTATATTTAAGGACAACGCACATTTATGCTGGAGGATCGAAACATCTTAAGTGGTTCATCTTGGCAATGATCACTCTTATTAAAGGTTCTATTTTATCTTTCAAAGACATGTATTGAAAGATTAGTCTAAAAATATGGCGGGCATCTAGATTGTATGGATGGAGAAGTTGATTTGGAATTCCTTTGAAATGATGCTCCATAGATGATGATCAGTTATGTTGCACTTTGAATATGTTTCCTTATATTCTGTACTTATTGAACAAGAACAATTCCATTGCTAGATGATGATCCTTTTTCTTAAAATTTTAGGGATGTTTTCATATTCTTACTCATCATATTCTTAGTCTAGATATGAATTCAATTGAAAATACAAATACCGTTTGTGTTATTTGTCTCTGTTTGTGGAGTTTATCTTTAACATGATTATGATATACATCATATTGTTGCATGCATGATCTGCTTCTACACTTATCATACACTTATATAAAGTCAACTTACTCAAGGGCTAACCTTGAAGTGCTATTGGAGTACTAAGTTTACACAGCAGTGTATTTATGTATCAATAGATATGTAAACAAAAACAGAGAAGTAGAATTACCAGATTTTGGATCTAAAATGCCTGTGGGAATTAGGAATATTTTACAGTCACAAAAATAGCTACGGTAAAAAAAATAGCAGAATATTGATACTTGACTGAAATTCAATAGCATTTTTGTCATGGGAGATTCACTCGTAAGTATTGATACCATTTCTATAATCTTTTAAACAGAGAGTCAGCAGTCCCTGTGGTCCCAGCAATACTGACTGTATTAAGGTTCTATTAAAGGTAAAGACCAGTATTGGAAACGCCCCAATTTCAAAAAATGAAATGGAAGCTCTCATTACCAATCATGTGAAAGAATATGTTTTGACTAATACATGATGATAACAAATTTGCCGGGAAACCGCCTACTAATTCATATATTTGGTAAATTTGTTTCTCTCATGGTCTGTGAGAGATATAGGGTAGTCCCATATACATCTTTCTGTGTATAGTGCTTGTAACTTCACGAAGAATGGGCCAAATTTATTATCATTTTGATGATTCCAGAACCTTGCAGATGCTAGATGCTAGATGATCAACCTTTTCTGATCGATTCCACAACGTTTCTTTCACAATGCAATCGCATGACCATTACTGGTCTTTACCTTTAAAACAAAAATTTATTTATTGCTGAACTCTTCCATAATTTGTGTGTGGTTAGAAATATGATATCTTAATAAACTGTATGATTGTTATATATTAATGTTGCACAATCTTCCTTTTTGTATGCATGTATCTGGAAAAAAAGAGTACTTTCCATGCTCATGATAATCAACAATAACAAGCAAAATGCAGTTGAATAAGAAACTACAATGACAATGCTCATTAAAAATCTAGAGCATCTATTTTTATTCACAAAAATTATATTACAATGTCAAGATGACCAGCATCGTGCAAATTCGTTCTCAGCGAAAACATGAGCTACAAATTAGTAGAGTAAACACATAGAAACGTCTCAATCTACATTATCAATGAAAGAATTTACGGTTGGTTTAGACTCGTAAAGTGATATAAATCAAATTTGCTTTATTACTGGCCACTATTTTTTTTTGCTATAAAGAAATTTGTTTCTGCTTCAGGAAGAAAAACAATCATTACTCATTCATACACAATACTTTGTCTCCTAGTTTGCCTAATTTGGGAATGTTTACAACTTGGCGACATGAAATTTACATATAGTTTATGGGAAAGGAGGAAATGAATAATACAGAATATCAAATAAAGAAATAACTGGACTTTTTCTGAAATGTAAAGGGTAAGCTTTGAGCTTTGCTTTGATGTACGTGCGGAAAAGAAAGACAGTAAACAAAGAAAAATACATAGGGGGAAAAGACATTTATGAGGGAGATTCAAGTGTTTTATGAACATACATACATGTAAATTAAAGTTATGTAGAAAACAAGAGGCGGTGAGATTTAGTCTCATCACACCAAGATCTAATAATACTATGACGAATGGTACATGTACAATACTAACAAACTACATCTTCTTATTAAAGAAGACACAATAATATTAGACATGAACATTAAAGCAGCTGCTTGATCTTACTGGGAGTACTTTATTTTGTCAAAGTTACAGACAAAATTGATTTTCAAACAATAACTAAAGGGCACCGATCACCTTAAAATATTTTTCTCTGTATATTGGGAGTTTCACATCGCTATACTGTATTCAAAATATGAGCTGCAAATTTTGCTTGACATGACATCAACTGGCTCAAAATGACCAAATAAATCTCTTGAATCGATCCCTTCTATTCAAGCGTCGTTATTTGATTGGTTTTCATGAGCTGACGGCTCTCACGTTGGTAAGTGATTTTTACAATCGGTTGAAAATATGCACATGTAAGAGCTGTTTACCCTCACTAGAAAATACTACTAGTTTAAAGGTCATGTTATGCTGAAGGAATGAGTAATTCTCAAATATACAGTGCTGGTCAAAAAATTTGGCACACCGTGGATTTTGAAATGAAATTTTTAGTTCAATGTGTACGCCCCATGTAATGAGCTTGTCTGGGAACTGAAAACATTGTGTCAGGTTTGGATACAATATAACGATCATATTACAGTGATGTTGTATTAAAGCTAGGTTCCATGATAAAAGACAGACTAGCTCGCACTGATTGCGCCGACAGGCTGTTATCTCATCCATGTTGGTCAACAATATCATCAACCTAGCTTGTTCATTTCACCAGCAAAACAGTTCTTGACGTATATCAAAACATACTATATAATATTCACATAATGTGTAACCATGTACTTAGAGTATATTTGTTCATGCCAAGATAAACAAATGAAGTAGGATATAAACATTGAAGAATAAAGTCATCTCAAATTCCAAGGTGTACCATATCTTTAAACCAGCACTGTACATATACAATGGCATGACCCAGAAACTGGATCTACAATATGCACACTACAGGTATAAATATTTTAGTACATTTTATGATATCAAAAGTATTTTTTACATTGCACTATGAAATGTGAACGGTTAGTAACACTTTTCAGCTCTAAATATGCCTTACATCCATATAACCAGGAAAAATCTTCCCTTTTTACAAGAATACTACGAAGCCTGTTCTAAATCTATACAAGATAAAAATATAAGGCACAGGTCCCTACTTGAGATATCCTACTGATTCTTGAGAAAAACTTACAGTTTTTCATGCTAATATACATATACCGGTACGGAGCATTATTTAACTGTGGAACGTATCTACACTTTAAAACATGGTAATGGCAGTATAATATAAATGTTAACAAAATATCAAACTTGCAAGATAAGTAAAATTAGATATGGAATTCAACAAGTGTAAATTCTTCCTGACTAAGGTCTTGACTGGCCGCATGAACAAAATATCAAATTTGTGAGATATGAGTTGGTGTGGATCGAGTCGTGCAACTGGGGGCGTTTCACAAAACTTGTCATCAGTGACAAATGACAGTTTTTGTTATAAGCTACTGAAATCCTTGCTTCTGATTGGTTATCAACAGATTTGTCACTGATTTTTGTTATTTGTCATTGAAAAAGGCTTTGTGAAATGGGTCCCTGGTCTGACAGCACTCCTTTTCAGCCAATCGAGTCTTTCCTCTGACTAGAAGACATGCAATAACCTACGTGTACAATTCACTTTTAATATGACTATAATTTAGACTTCATTTACGAAAACTCCTTATTTTGATGTTTTCATATCCAATCCATATGTCATTCATCCCTAAATAACATCATACCCAGGTTGTAAGGTGTACAGTGGCTTCATAACACAAATCACAAAGTTGCTTGATCACAAAAACGATGGCATAGTCCTCACTGTCAAGCTGACATCATCAAGCTGACCAATAACTGGTCAGTAGGTGTAATTTCTTAGTCAGTCTTTGACCAAGTTAATGTCGGTCTTGTGTGAATGTCAATGGAGTAGTTTATTATTCACGACCAACACTGAGTGGACTGATGATGGCTCTCATCCAATCTTCTCTCTCTTCCGGAGTCCTGGCTTCAAAGACGTACACCTTGCCCTTCTTGGTCGTCACACTGAAAAGGTTCTGCCGATTCTTGTTCTTCACTGTCACATCTGGACAAGAAAAACAAAAGTTAAGTTGACAATATCAATTGATCTCTTGTCTGAAGGTGCACTAGCTTTACAATGTAGGAACCATACAGTGACTGATATCTAGATTTGGACACAAAAATTAAGTTCTCATTCCATGCTATTTGTAGTTGCAGAAGATCGAGGGTTTCACCCCTGTTTTAATTTCCCATTTAAAAAGATGCATTTTCTTAATCTTACATTCATTTGATGACAGTGCATTTTTCTCTGTATAAAGCATGTGTACGGTATTTAAAATAAAGAAATAAAAAACTTGTCCCCTTCTAACACCAGCAATGAGTAGACAACTAAACCCATTTATTCATCTAATGGAATACATGTTACATTCCAATCCATACTAGTGTATACCACCCCACCCCCCCCCTCCTCATTCCCCCTCCCCCACTGCACCTTAAAGGGATCATTTAACAATGTTAAATCTGAGATGCACGGCCCTACGTGTTATCAGTGTCTGTGATATGGTGTTATATTGAAGCCCTACAAAAATTAAGCTTCAAAATGATCAAGAAGTGCCTCAAAAAAGTAAAAATCTTTGAGTGACCGGTTTTACCATACTCGTTTTCCCCAATATACTGTAGTGTTATGAAAACCGTTTAGCAAACGGTTTTCAAAATGTGTAATTCCAATCATAAATTTCTTGATAATCAAATAGGCGATCGGCTTGTAAAAGTCATGGGGTTCCTGACTGACCTAAAAGTTTATAATTATCATTGCAGAATGAGCTAAATCCAGGATTTTGTTTCAGAATCTGAGACAATGTTACCCAATCCCTTTTAATACAGAATGATTGCCCATTGTATAGGTGGTGCAGTTTATGAACATAGTTTATTTAATTTGACACCAATCTCCATCATGTGCCTGAAACAAATCTGTTGATTGGTACATGTACAATCTCAGTACATTGGTCAATTTAAATGATATTGTAAACAATTGTTGAAACCTATATCCACTTGTAGTACTTCAGTTTATAATTGTATTTAACAACTTCAAGTATAAGGCCATGTTTAACAAGAGTGCTATATCATAAACAAATTAGATACTGTAAACCTACTATATGAAACTTTCAACATCAGAATATACTTGTACTTCTTTTTTTTATAGTTTGCTTCTTTTTTATATATTTTTTTTCTTTTCAAGGTGGTTACCTGATTTTTCTCTTGCTTCTTGCACACCAATGGTACACTTGTGCAGAGAAATCTCACCAAGCGGTTTTTCATCCCCTGCCTGTAAAAGAATCGAAAGCACAGAAATGATCAAATCAAAGAGAAAGCAAATGTCATCGATATACAAACTAATCACAGTACGGTAAGCTACATAGACATTATAAACAAGTTCCGTAACTTGAAGGACTTTCTTTTTTTTTAATTGAAAAAATAGCAGTTTAAAGAAAACCATCAATAATAAGAGGCTTAATAATATGATTCTAAGGACGCAAGAATTGCGTTAAGAAACAGATAATTAAACTAAATCAAATCTTTAGGGTCTATTATCATTCCGCTTAATACTTCATCATCATCATCATGATACGAGGAGAGGTAGATCCTGTAATCCTCGGTCACTTCTTCAGGGTTGGTTATGTTCTAGAGGTTAACTTATTGCACATGCGCAGGTTTAGGACAGTTTTGATCATATCAATTTAACTCAATTTGAATCGCTCAGACCACCAGTGCTTATCCAGTCTCATCTTGAAGATATCGATGGAGTTCGAGTCAATTATTTCTTGAGGGAGACTATTCCAGACGGACACCACTCTGTTGCTGAAAAAGCATTTCCTTATGTTTAGACGAGACCTTTCCTTGAAAATCTTTAGAGAATGTCCTCGGGTTAGAGTATTGAGTGATAAGGTGAAGAAGTGACTTGGGTCCAGCCTTACTAAGCCCTTTAGTATTTTGAAGACTGTAATGGCGTCGCCTCTCCTTCTCCTATAGTACAAGGAGTGTAGGTCGAAAATCTTTAGCCTGTCTGTGTAGTCTGCGTAATACTTACAATGATATTGATCAAATCATCATGATCATTTCTTTCTTTCTACAATTATAATTCATTTATCTGATAGTTAAAGGGATTGAGTAACTTTGTCTCAGATTCTGAAACTAAACCCTGGATTTAGCTCATGCTGCAATGATAATTATAAACCTTTAGGTCAGTCAGGAACTTAACCGTGACTTTTACAAGCCGATCAGCTGTCTGATTTATCAAGATATTTATGATTGGAAATCGAAATCAAATTTTGCATTTTCCTAACGGTTTTCTTAACACTATATTGGTGAAAACAAGTATATGGTAAAACCGGTCACTCAAAGATTTTTACTTTTTTGAGGCACTTCTTGATCATTTTGAAGCGCAATTTTTTAGGGCTTCAATATTACACCATATGACAGACACTGATAACACGTAGGGCCGTGCATCTCAGATTTAACATTGTTATATGATGCCTTTAAAACAAACAGATTGATCATACCTTGGAACCCCTGTAATACTGTAGGTAAGCAGGATCATCCCACAGTACAAATAGTCTTGCTTTCCAGGTGTGTCTTACATGCCCCTGAAACAAAGAAAATACACACGCAGGTAATTTATATCAGAATTATGATTATTAAAATTTACAGCTGGATTGTTCAGTTTTTTATTTGATCATCAATCTATTTTTTTAACAAACTTGAAGAGAAATTCAAAGCAAACTGATTCCTTTCTAGTGTATCAAAATGTAAATTGAATCTTTTTCTTGTCATCTAAATGCATACAAAAATTACAAAGACAAATGGCTGTAATTGCCAAATTTCTAAAACTCGTTAGAATATATGTTTGTCATTCTTTGTATACTGTCATTTATATTTCTTTGAGTTGATTTAACTTTAGCCCCAAGAATGAAAAAAAGTACATTTTTGAAAAATATGGCCTACTAGAATTCTATGTTTTGCAGTATTTCTGAAATATAGAAGGACTGTTTCTATTTCGGAGCCCTAAAGCAGAGAGCACTTAATTCTAAAACCTTTCAAGGGCTAATAAATATATAAACTTTAATGACACAACTGGTTCTTTCACTGACTTCATGTAAAAGTGTAGCCTGAATTATACAATTGTGTACATGAACTTGTAATACAAATTGATTGATAAAAACTCAAAGAACCAAAAATCTCACACCACTTAAATGAAAAGATTTTTTTTTTAATTTGGTGTTAGTTAAAAATTAATTAACTTATACAAATGTTATGACAACGTTAACATGTGTCATACCCTTTTTAGTAGAAATCCCTGTTTGACTATCTTCCCTCCATGACCTTTGAGTGGTTTGATTGGCAGTTCTTCTCTCCCCTTCTTAGGTAACCTCTCATCTGCATCCGAGTCGCTGCTTGATGAATCACTACTGTCTAAAACATTCTTCAAATTGGACATGTTGAGTGATGACTGTAATTGAATCAAAGTAAGAGAAAATATTGCAGGATATCAAATGATGAATATTTTTAAATTGTTTGTTATACTTCATTCAATCATAAACAATTACTGGTAATAACAACTGGCAAGCTTAAAAACAAAACTATGTCACGGTTGCTGTATTCAGTGTTTTTTTTAGATTTTTTTTTATAGATATTTTTTCATTCATGAAATAAACACCCTTGTAGTACTAAAACTCTGCATTGTGCTGTAAAAAGAGGCTTTTCAAAGCTTTATCTTCAAAAACTGGTATGGAACTATAAAATACATTTCTCTGTTCTGGGTGAATTTACTTGTTGGACTCCATGAAATAAACACCCTTGTAGTACTAAAACTCTGCATTGTGCTGTAAAAAGAGGCTTTTCAAAGCTTTATCTTCAAAAACTGGTATGGAACTATAAAATACATTTCTCTGTTCTGGGTGAATTTACTTGTTGGACTCCATGAAATAAACACCCTTGTAGTACTAAAACTCTGCATTGTGCTGTAAAAAGGTGTTTTTAAAGCATTATCTTCAAACACTGGTATGGAACTATGAAATACATTTTTCTGTTCTGGGTGAATTTACTTTGAGATGATAGACCTCTACAATTCAATTCAAATTTTATATTTATCATCCATCAAAAGTAAAAACGAAAATATAGGAACAATATTGAAAAAATGAACATAAAGGCGAAAAGATACCTCTAAAAAAGGCAAAAAGGATACCTCAAAAAAGCAAAAAGATACCGTACCTAAAGAAAAGGCGAAAGGGTACCTTAAAATAGGCACAAGGTAGCAACATAGAAAGCATCAGAACAAATGGAATGTTTGGAATGTAGAATACTACATAAACAAGAACCACCTCATCACAAAGAAGATAATAACAACAACAATCACATCTTCAAATGTAGAAAGAACATTGAATAATAATAATAATAATACATGAGATTTATATAGCACCATTATCCATTTTAATTTAATGCTCTAGGCGCTTCAAAAATTTAGGGAACACATTACATAAGAAAGAAAATGCAAACAAGGGAAACGCTCTCGGCGGTCTCGCCTGCCTAACGCAATTCAATATGATAAACCAGAAAGTCAATGACGTAGCGCTCATCCGCATCTCGCAACAACAAATATCGTAAATTTTATGTGGTACACTTTTGAACTGGTCAAAAAATAAAATTTGATGCCCTGGAAGGGAAATAATTTCATTTCATTTGCATAAAGTACCATAAATAATTAATGGAGCAAAATCTCACAATTCTGTGTAGAAGTTTGGTGTTCCAAATTTAGCTCCACCAGATAAGGCAAACCAAATCAAATCAGTCAAGAAATGAGGGAAAAGAAGCAATTTTTGTTATTTTTTGAATAAATTTGCATAAGTTACCATAATTAATAATGGAGAACAATTTCAAAATTCTGTGTAGAAGTTTAGTGTACCAAAGTTAGCTCTACGATATAAAGCAAACCCAATCAAAATCGGTAGAGAAATGAAGGAGAAGAAGCCTTTTTTGTGATTTCGAATAAATTTGCATAAATTAGCATAGATAATGAATTTCACGATTCTGTGTAGAAATTTTAAATCCTCCTCCTAGCCCTATCATATGAAACAATCAGAATCGGTTGAAAAATAACGAAGAAGAAGCACTTTGAAAATCTTGATGTTGATGCCACAACAAAGTCTAAGTTTGTTGACCTTAAATGACCTTTGACCTTAACTTAGTGACGTGAAATTCTACTCACATGATTGGGAGACTTGATAACCCTATAGTCCAAGTTTCATTGACTAAGAACTTATACTTTCAAAATTATATCAAAAATTCAAAAACTTAACCTTAGGTTAAGTTTTCGATGATGATGCTACAACATAGTCCAAGTCTGTTGACCTGAAATGACCTTTGACCTTGACTTTGTGATCTGAAATTCTACTCACATGATTGGGGATACTTGATTACCCTATAGTCAAAGTTTCATTGACTAAGAACTTATACTTCAAAAATGATATCAAAAATTCAAAAACTTAACCTTAGGTTAAGTTTTTGATGTTGACGCCGTCGCCGCCGCCGTCGCCGTCGCCGGAAAAGCAGTGCCTATGTCTCACTTTTTGCTACGCAGGCGAGACAAAAATGAAAGAATGAATGAATGTCTGTCTTCAAAAAGTGAAATTAAACAAATGGGATTTAAAGTTGCTCTTAAAAGAAGTTGAAGAATAAGGAACCAAGATACTCACAAATCTATAGAGAGCCTCCTCTTCATCTAGAAACGCCTTCCGACGAGCAGTGTTATCTAATGTACAGGTCATTGGCTGTATTAGGGCCTGAGAAAGTAACTTTGTCCCTATCTCTATACCCTTTTCTCGGGTTTCGGCAAAGGACCAGTCTATAAGCCACATAATCATTTGAATACCTGTAAATTAGGCAATGAAAAATGAATTCAATTGTAATTACAGTAACTTCCATTCATTTTAATAATTGTACATGAATTAATGCGAAAATGACAAGAGAGAAACGGGTAGAGATCTGCTTTGATGGTTTTATATGTTATGGGTTCCACTTGAAAGCTATGTGTTCTGTTAATCTATAAAATTTGAATATTCTTTATTAACATTTTAAAAAAAGCTTGGAAATGTCTTTTGATGAATCAACAGAAATTTTGAACTTGACCAAAAGTTAAACAGGAACAATTACTAATAACAAGTAAGAAATAATTCCTAAAATACCAGAAAGAAATTATTTCAGAGGAAATTTTTCTTGTTGACTATGAGATACTCCACTCATTACAATTTCTTGGTCAGAAAAAAAGGATTTGACTTTGTTGAAGGATTCACATACAATAAAAAAAAAAAGGCACAAAATAATTAAGTACCACTAAGCAAATTTAGAAATTTACTTAACTTAAGTTACTTATACTTA
Organism: Strongylocentrotus droebachiensis; assembly: GCA_035222895.1. NCBI lineage: Eukaryota > Metazoa > Echinodermata > Echinoidea > Camarodonta > Strongylocentrotidae > Strongylocentrotus > Strongylocentrotus droebachiensis. The sequence goes on from JAVYIG010004664.1 coordinate 154,556, forward strand.
AGTTACCGGTACTTAAACAGCAAACTGAAATGAAGAATAAAAACCAATGTTCAGAATACTCTTGTCACAACATAATACGGTAACTTAGCACACCATACAGAATCAACATAAACTACACAATTTTAATTGGGTTGACAATTGTTTTAACAGTAATTTTATTTATGGCAACATAATTCATAGTCAAAATTTGAATTTTTAATGCACTGAAAAATAGAATTGACAAGCATATTTGTATAATGATACTATTAATAATTACTTTTATCATTATCATTCACTATGAAAGGAATTTATTCAGTGATAATACTGACGCAATGAAAATGTTTTAAAAACTGCCATCTTTATTTCGTGCTATCCATGCATCCCTACCTGTAAAGCAGTCTTTGTATACTGTGCTTTCATCCACTTTGTGCTTCCCTCTAACAATGCCTGCATCAGGATCCTTCATCGCTTCTACCAACTCACTGAAAATAACAAGCAAATATATTAGATAGCTTACAGATACCGAAATGTGAGTGGTCCAGAGCTCGTCACGTGATATCATTTGTGAGGATCGTAATTGTTATATTTTCCTTGCCGGTCACTTTACAGTGTTATATTAACCAGCTGGTGAAATGAATATATCTTTAATCAATGCTTGTCACCCTCTTGAGGACTGTATGTCCACAACTACACAAATTACACTAATGTCGAGGGTAACTTTTTTTATCAATAGTTTTTTTTTTCTAATTTTTTTTTTTTCCCCCTCAAATTTATTTTTCAAATTTGTCTTTCTTCCCCCAAAATGCTTTTATATATATATTTTTTTGTAAAAGATTTTATTTCCCTCAGCGCTGCGCGCTTCAGGAACATATAACTCCATTTAGTTATATTACACCCCCTGCCAGTCAATATCTGTATAATATGAGTCATTCGTGATCATTGTGCATTCCTCTAACAATACCTGCATCAGGGTACTTCATCGCTTC
>JAVYIG010004665.1:0-12500 GCA_035222895.1 Strongylocentrotus droebachiensis
TTATAAAAAGATACAATGTTCTCTGTAGGTTTCCGTGGTGATAAAGTATTCACAACTGAAAGGTTTCATAACACCATGTGGTATACGAACATCCAATAGACGTCTATTTCAGGCTGGTGATAGACAAGTGATATCACAAGGAGAAAATCTAGAGAAATACGGTTGAAAAATTGGCGTAAAATAGACTTAAATAAGATTATAAACAGCCAACAGAAATTTGGTTGGGATGGTCCATTTGAAACCACAGATACAATGGTTATTTACAAGAAAAAAATGTACAAGATGACGATATGTCATTATAGTAAGTGGCAAGTATGAATACTCAATATTACCAATCTATTAATAAAAAAGGCAAGTCTATGAATATATCTAGTGTGAAAAAATTGGCAGCACACATATTGCATTTTTGGTTACAGCATACTCAACAAAAGTAACTTGAGTGATTTATAGAACCCGTAATTTCTTTGATTCCTGAAAAGATGTTGTTAATTCGTACCGAAAACATGTACCAACTAAATGACAAAAAAAAACTGGGCATAATTGGTGTGATTGACCTCTGGTAAAACCTTAACGAGAACTGTATAGTATTACCATTTACTATATTGTCCTTTTGATCCCCAACAGATGTTGTAGTCAGGTCCAGATTTGTGCTATAAACGAGTTTTATCAGAAGCCAGCATTAGAACTTTCATCTTCCATGAAATACAAAATCCATCATATAACATAGTAACAATCAACACATAATTATTTACATTAATGAGATACAATTTGAAGATATGTCATATAACTGGCAAGTATGAAAACTTAAATTTACCAATCTATACATAGGAAAGGCAAGACTATAAATATATCTAGTGTCATGAATTTGGCAGCACACGCATAGCATTTTTGGTTACAGCATACTCAACAAAAGTAACTCAAGTGATTTACGGAACCCGTAATTTCCTCTTTGATTCCTGAAATATGTTGTTAATTTGTACTGAAAACATGTACCAACTAAATGACAAAGAAAACTTGGCATAATTGGTGTGATTGACCTCTGGTAAAACCTTAACGAGAACTGTATAGTTTTACCATTTACTATATCGTCCTCTTGATCCCACACAAATTTTGTAGTCGGGTCCAGATTTGTGCTATAAACGAGTTTTATCAGAAGCCAGCATTAGAACTTTCATCTTCCATGAAAAACAAAATCCATCATAATCAACACATAGTTATTTACATTAATGAGATACAAGTTGAAAATATGTCATATAACTGGCAAGTATGAAAACTCAAATCTACCGGCTATTTAGAGAAAAGGCAAGACTATAAATATATCTAGTGTTAAGAATTTGGCAGCACATATGTAGCATTTTTGGTTACAGCACACTCAACAAAAGTAACTTGAGTGATTTATAGAACCTGTAATTTCCTCTTTGATTCCTGAAAGATGTTGTTAATTCATACTGAAAACATGTACCAACTAAATGACAAAGAAAACTTGGCATAATTGGTGTGATTGACCTCTGGTAAAACCTTAACGAGAACTGTATAGTTTTACCATTTACTATATCGTCCTCTTGATCCCACACAGATTTTGTAGTCGGGTCCAGATTTGTGCTATAAACGAGTTTTATCAGAAGCCAGCATTAGAACTTTCATCTTCCATGAAAAACAAAATCCATCATAATCAACACATAGTTATTTACATTAATGAGATACAAGTTGAAAATATGTCATATAACTGGCAAGTATGAAAACTCAAATCTACCGGGCTATTTAGAGAAAAGGCAAGACTATAAATATATCTAGTGTTAAGAATTTGGCAGCACATATGTAGCATTTTTGGTTACAGCACACTCAACAAAAGTAACTTGAGTGATTTATAGAACCTGTAATTTCCTCTTTGATTCCTGAAAGATGTTGTTAATTCATACTGAAAACATGTACCAACTAAATGACAAAGAAAACTTGGCATAATTGGTGTGATTGACCTCCGGTAAAACCTTTATGAGAACTGTATATGTCTCAAATACCATTTAATATATTGTCCTTTTGATCCACCAAAGATTTTGTAGTTAGGTCCAGATTTGTTCTATAAATGAGTTTTATCAGAAGCCAGTATGTAACTACATAGCGAATCGAGAACAGATGTCATCAGCGTTTATCCTTTTTAATTCTCCATGACACCCTCCTCCTCGTCTTCAGTGGCATCTGCAACAGCAGCAACATCTTTGGCAACATCTTCGGCAGCGACAGCTGGAACTCTAGCCCCATCGGTATCAGGTTTCTGCAAATCAGAGCAAACAACCTTTATTTATAAATTAAATGTTCATTTCAACTAAACCATAAAAAAACTAGGGGGCATGGTGTTCCCCCTCCCTAAAAACAGCGCCTATACAAGCTCATTTGGTGACAAACTGGCATAATGTAAATTATGAACCAAAATTATATCTGAAGAGGCTGCACATAAGTAAATATTATTGCCTGTCCACAAAATATTAAGTCTCGAGACCAATGCCTAAAAACTGACGTCTGGATAAGCTAGGGTGGCAGTGAGGTGAATCCGGCCACCCCTATCAACAAGGGCAAAACTGGACTAATGATGTGCTTCATGTACAATATTGTTTTACAGATATTGGGTCTATCCCTTTAAAAGGGAACATACACGTAACACCAGAATTTTCACTCATTCAATCAAAAGATAACTTTCAAATACACATTTTTTTAATGTCCAAACAAAAATTGGTCAAAAAAGGCTGAATGCCCTTTGAAATAGTAAATTGATCTGATATTCTCTTGCAACATATTTTTGTATTTTGATAGAAATCCACATAATATAAAGAGAAAAAAATAAAAAATAAAAAATAAAAACACAAACAAAAGTAAAAGGAATTTACCTTCCATTTCTTTCCTGCTGGAAGAAATGGGGTTCGCTTGAGAAAGTCCCCTACGACTTCTTCAATCTCCATCTCTTTGGCGCCCTGGTCGGTCTTCATGCAGGCTCCTGAAAGACGTAAGTGCAGACGCCATGGATCATTATATTAAAATTATTTTTGATGACACATTAAAATAAGACGATACAGATTACACACCTTAAATGACAAATGGGTCATTCCATGGCAATTCGGACAATCAATATCATTACACTCCTCTCAAATGTATTAGGGGAAAATGGTATGTCGGTTCCCATGTTATGGCCCACCCCTTTTTTTTGTTTTGCAAAAATGGGCATTTTTGTATGAAGAAATACATGGATACACATCTGCACACTCTCACATAAGTAATTCCTTGTTCAGATGGGCATAAAACATAACTACTCCTTAGAGGCCAAATTCAACAGCTACCTTACAAGCAAAAAACAATGCTATTATGCGACTTCAAAGGCAGCAAGGTTGCTAGAGACCATCAATGTCCAATTGATCACCAATCATTGTAACTCATCGGGTGAATCCAGAAACATATAAAATAAAATTGAAATTGGCTAATCATATACTAATTGATTACTTACTGACAATGACGGGAACAAATCTTGTTGACTTCAGACCACGCTTCTCCTTCCTCCCATTCACGTTGAAATCTGACCAAAGATTATTTGACCCCAGCTTTTTCATGATACGCCGACTTGTTTGGGCAATATTGCCCCCGCCGACTAGACTCAGGTAGTTGATCTGAAATTAAAAGAACCATTATCAATTACAATGCCGTAGATTCTCACATAAATAGGAGCTAACCGTCTCATTTCCAGACATTATTATGAATGTTTCTCCGCTAAAACCTTCACCCTGATGCGGTAAATATTAATTTATCATTTGCAAAATTCACAGGCTTTCACTTTTTTTTTTAAACATGGCTATAAAGTAATCAAGGCATGTATAAATCAGAAACTCAGGATATTTCAGGTTTAGATAATTAAACCTGTACAAAAAGGAAAAACAAAGTCATTTGAATGGATGATCAAATAATGCCAAATTAGTATGCAAGTATTTTTAAACTTACCATTCTCTTCTTAAAATCAGACTCTACGAGTCTCATTTCGAGCAAGTCGAATTCACTCCCTGTCTTGAGCGGTTCCGCAAAGGGCTCCTGCAGGTCGGCAGGACCTGCCCGTAAACTCACTGATGATTTGGCAACCAGGTTTGCCAGCGTCTCCACTATCTGGGCCTGGACATCTTCCAGCTTCTGAAGTTTTTGAAGTACCTGCTGTTGAAAATTGTCTAGGAAAACAAAAGGAGTAAAAAAAAATACATTAACAAATTAGGTCATTTTGGTAGCTAAGAAGAGTATGTAATTTTAGTGTGACTGATATGTACGACAGCTTTTCATCGCATTTCAGGAATACATCACCAAGCTGCAATGACAATACTTGTACAAAGCATCAGACAATGCAACACATACAGAAAGAATCTGAAAGCAATTTTTGCAGAAAGATATACCCCTGCTTTTTTGATAAAAATAAATCAAAATTAAACACATCAAAAGAAAGTTTCCCCCTAAAGAACCCCATCAAATCTTCGAGTATAACAAATTATTCAAGTTGAAACCAAGCATTGGATATAGCTAGGGTTGTTAGGAAGCAGATTCTCGAAAATTAGTGACATCCGTGACTTAACGGCCGAATGATCACAACATGAACAAAAAATTACGTTTTTTTTCTTGATTTTTCCACTGGAAGATTTGATGGGGCTCTTTAGGGGGGAACTTACTTTTGATGTTGTATTTATATTGACAACCTCTCTCTCTTATATCAGTGTAGCATCTTGGTAAAAAATAGTAAATTTTGTTTGTAGTTTAAATATGCTGTACTCCAAAATCTAATCAATTGACCTCCTATGAAACATACTATTAAGTTCTTGAGAAGAGATATTTTGTTTGTGAAATTCTCTACGTAAATACTTACTGTCCAAGGTTCTAGCTTTTGGTGTCGGCGGCTGGCTTAGGCGAGAAGTCGAAGGAGAGGGGAATGTAGTTGTAGATGGAGATGATCCCCTCTGGATTGGGCCCGTCGGGCTTAAGGGGACAAATCTGGCCATCATGGATGTTGTTGACAATTTGGGGAGAGGAAGTTCCTTAGTCTTCGACTTATCTGCCTTTCTCGGGCTTCTGCGAAGTGGCTCAGGGTCACACTCCATATCTGGAAAAACATCACAGACATTAGAAAAATATCAAGCAAGAAAAGAATTTTTGAAAAATGTTCAAGCTTTATGAATTCATTTTGAGTTCAACATGTTAATTTTCAATTTTGATGAATTGGTACATTATGCCCCCCCCCCCCTCCCTCCCCCAGGTGCTTTTAGGGTTAAAACATCATCTAGCATCCTTCTAGCATATAAATTCAATTGCAGCGCAGCACTCGACAACAAAGGCAGTGGTCTACTGTACTCATACAAGTAGCGTATGTCGATGCACACCTAGAGATTGACAATGTCCAGGCCAAAAATGCTAACAAAATTCTTTATGCTGGTGATTCGTTGTGTATATCAGCAGGGGTGGTATTCAGAAAACTCTCTTAACCCTAATAGCACCGGGGTATTTCAGACCTTGCTACCACCTTTGTTTTTGTTGTGTTTTTTTCGTAAAATTTATCATAGAACTATTTTGAAGCATAATTGTGCTATAATAAATTAATTTCAGCCAAAGAAAGTGAAAATAATCATATCTTTATGAATAAGGTGAGAAAACTCAATTTGCATTGAGTTTGTACACAAAATCACGTTTTTGAGCCATTTTCGTTTGGACGAGCGTGTATAAAAGGCCGTGCAGCATCATAACGGTATTCCTGATTTTCGCGAAAATGGTGTCAAAAGATGCGCAAGACTTGAAAGTAAAAAGTCAGCGAGCAGCGCGGTCAAAAAAAAATTGCGCGGCGGAAAGGTCGCGAACAATCTCGAGGTGCTATTAGGGTTAAGTTAGCACTTAAAGTGGTACTCCAGGCTGAAATTGGGATGTTATGTAAAGTAGAGTAAAATTTAACAAGAACACTAAAAATTTCATCAAAATTGGATGAAAGGGTAAAAAAAAAAAAAAATCCACTTAAACATTTTTTCTAAAGTCTTTATTTTGTTTTTCTTATTTTGTTTTCTTGTTCAATTTCAATTCAACACGGACATAGGCAGACCACCCCCCCCCCTTTTTTTGTTCATTTGATAGGGGGCTGGGGCGCAAGCCCCCTCCCCCTATTATTTATTTTATTATTTTTTTTAATTTGATAATTCTATATAACACGGACATAAGCGGACCCTGCAGGGGGGGGGGGGGTCGTGGGGCAAGCCCCCCTCTCCCTTTTTATTTATTTAATTATTTTTTTATTTGATAATTCTATTAAACACGCCCCAGCTTGCGCCCCAGCCCCCTTTCAAATGAACAAACAAAAAAGGGGGTCTGCCTATCAAATGATAGGCAGACCCCCCCCCCCCCCCCCCTGATTTTGACTCCCGTGCAAATGTGTGGCTGTATTCACGTTTGGAAATGTGAAATTTAGTGGGCAAAATGGCCACGCGCAATCTAATAGTAATACCAGGGATGCGGATACGTGTGGGGAGTCCGAAACACATGGCCATCTTCACTGAAGACTTTAAGTCACTCGGTCATAGATCTACTAGACTAACTTACAGTTACAATGTACATGTAGACCTTTACCATATCAGAAATAAATTCAAGTTCTTTCAGTGATTTTAAGTAACTCTTTCTGCTACATGACATGTATTAATGTGTTACTGTTGTTAGGTGAAAGTTGGGTTAATTCACATCATTCTGGATTCAATCATACAACAATCAACAATAACAGTAACGCGTCTGGTTAACATACGCCTTTTTGTTTGGCATGTATCACATTGCATTCACACTCACAGGTTGGTTAAAAGTAAATTTTCATGCACGTTATTATCGCTAATGCATGAATGCAGCATGCAGACTAACTCCGGGAAGCTCCAACCCCGGCGCGCCGGTGTTGGAGCTTCCCGGAGTTACATGCAGACATGTCACGACACAAGCCGATACTCATTTAAATGTTTTCCCACATTTTACACGTCTCGAATTCACTCAAACAACATTTAAACACCTAACAGATATCAAAATGGTAAAATATCACTTACATTGGTGTTGCAGTCTCACAAATTAGGTAGATAGTTCAGGATTTCTTGATAGCTCTTGCAAAGGCACACACGGTATTCAATGGGAAAATTCTCAATGTAATTTTCACGCACATGGCCGGCGCGCGGCCGGCTAGCTAGCTAGCCGGGCAATAACGCAGCCGGGCACGGCTAGCGCTGACGTCATCGATCAATCCTCGGCGGCGGCGGCCTCGTTCGTTGTTGTGTAAAGATGTAAGATAAATGATTTGAAATTACCGGTAATAAAATTGAGTATGTAAAATGTATAAAAATATGTTTTGCTTGTGTATTTTTGTTTATGAATTGTGTATGCATTTATATGATAAAACAAACAAATCTCGTTTTCATTTCATTTCAAGAAATCGCCTACAGTATTTTAGTGATCTGTTTTCATTTGTTTTTATTTATCCTTAGTAGTTGGACGTAGACAAAATATGATGCTTAATTCTGGTATTTGTTTAAAAAAAAATCTTAGTTGATTTATTGAATTGGACGTATATAAAACGTTCTGTGAACGTTATGTACAAAACGTTTATTTTGTAACGTCCACAAACGTTTTGTAAACGTCCTATATCAAACGTTCTGTAAACGTCCTATATCAAACGTTCTGTAAACGTCCTATACCAAACGTTTAATTTTGTAACGTCCAAAAAACGTTTTTTAAACGTTCTCAAAAACCTCAACTTTGACGTAAATGAGAAGTCCAAACTTTAATGTTATATAAACGTTTTTAAAACGTTCATTTAGGACGAAGACGTACAGGACCTAAACAAAACGTTTTAAAAACGTTCTGAAAACGTTCTGTGTTTGCTGGGAAGCAGTAAACACAAGACAAATTTATGAAGGTCCAAAGGGTAAACATTGAAACAAAGAAGCTTTTCAAAACTTATAGAATCGTTTGAATCAAAACTTTACTTTCGGACAAACTGTTAGGCGTATGTAGCATTGAAAAACATCCATGATCATCACTGATCATGGATGCGCAAAATGGATTCCCAATGCTCTTCAAGATCTCCCTTTTTCCGCCTCTCTTTCTCCTTTCTAATGAAGCGAGGTCGTCTGTGATGAAAAAAAAAAAGCGGATATATAGAATTTGCCCTTTTGATGGGCCTCGAGCGCTGCCCCGGTGGCGTACTGTGTTTTTCCGATTCATGCACTTAATATTTCAGATGATCATGTGTTGATGCACACGAATGCTTGTCTGAGGGAATGCGACATCGGGAACGAGGGAACGAGTGAGAGAGAGAGATGGAGAGATATATGGTGTGTGTGTGAGAGAGAGAGAGAGAGAGAGAGAGAGAGAGAGAGAGAGAGAGAGAGGGGGGGGGGGGGGGAGGGAAAGAAAGCGCTTCATCAAATCGCCAAGCACAAATCGGAAACGACTGTGATGGTTTTTGTCGTCTCTGTATCCGTTTCCATTAACATGCATCCAGATGGATACAAACAAGTAGGCCTCAAACGTGATCTGAATTCTTCCTCATCTCTCTGTCTTTCTCCCTCTCTCCGGATACATGTAAATGAGGGAGAGAGGGACCCTCTGGTATTAAGTCATGGGCAGTAAACAAACGAGTGGATTGGGTTGATAAGACCGTCATGCATAATCAGAAAATTCAAGTCCTGTGTTTGTGTAGGTAATATGTTATATCAAGCATTGGGCAATCGATTGAATGTTGCGATGTGAAGAAGGATTGGTGGCGTACAGTTAGCTTTTTAAACGTTTTCATGATTGATCATATAAAGTCCCTGCATTTACTGAGCCCCAAATTAATCGTGGGAAACATCAAATGAAGATCAAAGGTCACTTTATGGGATAGGGGGGGGGGGGGCATCCTGGGGAAGGGGAGGGGTGCTTTAAATGCAAACAATCCGTCGATCCCGCCGATCCCCCACCCCTTCTCAAACTCTCAAGAGAAACATCTCAGTTAGGACACGTGCTACCACTTCTATCAAGTTTAAAATCGAACTTGAAAATCCAAAAGTCGACTTAATAATTAATTTTCAACAGAACCCTGGGGAAGGAGGGGTATGTGTCTTATGTGCACCCTAGATCCAATCTGACATCGCATAGGAATGCACGTAGTCCATGCTCTCTGAAATTACATCAACCCTTTCTCTCTTACGTCGTGAGTGGTCTAAACCGTTAGCAATATTACTTCTATCTTTCTCATGTTTTTATTTCTTTCGATAAAAGACGTCCAATGACCAGGACACCACCGTTATAATCGTGAGGTACATAATAGTGTCATATATATGGGTATGTATGTATCTTTGTATGCAGGGTGATAGGTATGGGTGTAAGGGTGTATATAGGTTTTTAATTTTTTTTATTCTATTGATCTATTTATTTATTTAATCATTTCATATATTTATACAGGGTATGTTGTCAGTAGTACAGTAGTACATCAGTACAGTAGCAATATAACTATTGAAGGTTTTTATCCTTCTTTGCCCAGTGCCTTTGGGAGAGCTTGCAAACAGATACATCTCTTTCGATTGAATTGTACTGATGTCCACATGTCTCTCCACTCACTTTCTCTGGACCCCCCCCCCCCCTTAACAAAAAACAACAACACAAAGTCCATAACGAAATTATCGACAATTTTAATTGCTTATAAACCTGTATAATCACAAACATCTAAATCCGTGCTAATATATTATTGAAGATATTTCACGTCATCAAAGTCAGAATTTTCCCACATTTATTTCACTCTCTAGGGGAAGAAAAATCATTATTTTAAGCGAAGATAATGTAACTCAATTTTTTTCCTCCATAATAATCTTGGTCAAGCTCCCACTTATATCAAAGAACTGTTGAATTTCAAACCTAATCAACACAATCGCAACTTGCGCAGTTCCCGAGATACTTTGTTGCTACAGATCCCATCTATCAAAACAAAAATAACGCTAGGTGATCGAGCATTTGCTTGTGCCGCCCCAAAACTCTGGAATAACTTGCCATTTGAAGTCAGGAAATCACCATCTGTAAACGTCTTTAAGTCAAAACTGAAAACTCTTCTTTTTAATTAACTGTACCGTAAATCTAAGCATATCAGGAGCTCTTGTAGCGCAGTAGAATATATACCTAATGTTGGATAGTTTCTGCGCTCTATAAATGTACTATTATTATTATTATTATTATTATTATTATTATTATTACAGGGTGCAGTAGTAGTCTTGGTGGAGTTTTACTTCCACGAGAGTCTAAAAATAACCCTGGAAGGGGAAATTATTCTCTGTTGACCCACAGCGATTAGCAAATCGTTCTCCGTTCCCTCGGTGCGTCAAATTTTCAGTTTGCTTGGTCTTAGTGATTTTACTTTACGTTTCCATTGACGACGATAGATTGGAAATGTCAAAAACTATACGATTCATGAAATCGTGACCTTTGAATGAAGAGAATTGACATTTTATGATTGTGGCGGTGCTCAGAGATTTCAAGACGTTTGAATGTTAATGTTATTCATCGATTATTTTGAAGTATGAGTACAAGGGGTTTGCTACAGAAGGAGATGACGTTCGCACAATGAAGTAGGAAGCGACATTTCCTCTTGGACAAACACAAATTATGGTTTTATTGATTTTGTAAGCATCAAATCGGTTGATTTCGCCTTTAAGTCTGCTAGTGAGCTTTATACCAAACGTCTTAGTAGGTATCTGCGATGTGTGGTAGATTCTTTTGGATGTCCAAATTTGATATTGCTTTAGATATGGGTTGAGAATGAGATATTCTATAACTAGGTGCATCTGCTATAACTCTCTGAAATGATAACATTCAAAATAAGGAGGCGCGATGGTTCAGTGGTAGAGCAGTGGTCTCGTAACCTAGAGGTCTCAGTTTCGAAACCAAGTCAATACGCTCGGACCCTCTGGTAAGGCATGGATCCTCATTACCATGTCCCTGGTTGTTTAATTTCAAGCATATACATGCTTACTTTAATAGCAGTCAGGTAAAACAATCATCTTCATCATCATCAAAATGTGTTCTTATAAATTCGAAACAACGTTCTAAGGATTCCTGAACGCTTTTTTGCAAATATATCTATACAAACATGACATTTAAAAAGGGAAAACGTTCACTTTGGGAACGAGGTTTCGTTTTTTGAAGAAAAAAAAAGGATTTTTAGACGCCGCCATTGATAAATATTAACAAAGATCTTCACCATTTTCACGTTGAGGTCTGCTCTGCGAAATAAAGGTAGAGGCAGCAATGTAAGACCGCTGGCATGTATACACAATGTGAATGATACGAAAGGTCGCCTTTAAAGGTACTATGTCCCTTTTGCAGCCAACCTCAAATTCTGTAGAACTTTGCAGGAATTATGAATATGTCATGTATGTCCTATCTGTGAAATTTAAACGTTAGCAGTGTCCTAATATTCAAATTATGCAAGGAAACCCGTTCACTTGCTAGACTTCACTGTCAGACACTATTGAGTGACTGACTGGCTTTTTTTCTTCTTTGGTAATAACATACATAAAATGAGCCGTAAAGAGTACATGAGCATTTGTCTACATCAATAACCCTCTTTTGTGATTGCAAAAATTAATCGGATTGAATCTTTGCGCAGCATAAAACGTATGACCATTCGGTACAATGGTCTGAAAATCAAGACTATTACTTATCGGCTCTATAGCTCCTAAGTCGATTCGACAACTAATAGTCGTTATTTTCCACTTGAAGACATTTTCAAGCCCCACCTTTTTTTAGGGAAGTTCTAAATTAGTATTATCTTTCAAATGCCGTTTGAATTTAACCTTTTCATTTTTTGGCCTGCAAATGGGACATAGTACCTTTAAGACAGCCTCTCGATCGTGAAAGGAAATTAAAGTGATCTATGCACACTCACCATGCTCTAGACGGGTGGCATCGAAGGACAAAAAAAGGAAATCGTTGAACTATTACTGCCCAGCGTTGAAAACATAAAGGCCCGTTCGCATTACGAGGACATTTCGCATCATTACCAATTTTGATTTTCTTCTGGAGTTTGCGCGGGGCTTTGTGCGCGTGAGCGTTAGTGTGAAGTGTGATAGGGAGTGCGTGTAACAAATTTGAGAAAAATTGGGGGTAATATTATTTTGAAAATGGAAACGTGCTTGAGAACGGAAGTAGCAATCTTTATTCAATGACGTTGGGGGTCTCATCTCTATACCTGCTGTGGCATAGCAACTACTGTTTAACTGATCGACCGCTAGCATGTTTTGAGGCGGGAACGATAATGATAAAGGGAGGAGGGGAGAGCGAGCGAGAGACAGACAGATAGGGAGAGAGAGAAAGAGAGAGAGAGAGATAGAAAGAGAGAGAGAGAAAAGGGGGGGGGGGACAGGCAGGCAAAAGATAGAGATAAAGAAAAAGAGGCAGAAAAAAGGGAAATATGGGAGATGGAGGGGGAGAGGAGGAGAGAGGGA